>CATIWQ010185381.1:0-25846 GCA_949673415.1 Euphorbia schlechtendalii | reverse complement strand
TTGTTAAATAAGCGCAAATAATTTACGATAGAAATGTAAGAATATAAGACTTAAATTTTTAAATTTGTTCATTACCATCTGCCTTTTTATTTTAATAAATATGATTTATATTTTAAATAGTACAAATGATAAGGTGTTGTTGTTTTTTCTGTTTATTTATTTGTATATCATACATTAATATTTCTAAGGTCATTTTCAATGGTTCTCCATTTTGGAGAAATCCTTAAAATGGTGAATGAATATGGGGAATGGTTAAGTCCAACCACTCCCTATATAGTATATCCCCAAAATGGGGTTCCCTATATATGGGGAACTCCATTTTGGGGAATGGTTATTATATTAATATTTTTTTTGATTTAATTTAATGTGTTTAATATTGTTTTGGTTATTGGGAATAGATTTGATGTAAATAAATTAATATAATAATAATAAAATATTATTACTTTATTGGAATCTGAAATGGGAAATTGAAAATGGGGAAGATTGTTGGAGCAAAAACATTGTAGATCCTGCAAAATGGGGTTTGGGGAATGGAAAATGAGGAAAATGGTTGAACATGCTCTAAGTATAATATGAAATAATTTGGTGTCAATTACTTAGACAAAAACTGCATTTGATTATTTTTAATAAATATTGAGTAATCTTTAATATGAAATGTAAAAACTAGAGAAAATTTATGTCCGGAAAATTTTATGAGAAAGATGGAGAACGTAATCTCTGCTTTGATATACTTCATTAATAAATCCAATAGCAACAAAAAAATATATAAATTTATAAATTTAATACAAGAAATGAATTGAGTTAAGTCCCTCCAAATATACAAGTTCTAATAGACCATGTATACTTTTGATCTTCAAATGCTAATGAAAACTTATCAACAATTTACTTGAAGAAGAGAAAAAAAAAAGGGCTAAAAACTCTAACAATGGGATAGAATTTTGTAATTTCAAAAGATGAACGACAAATTATCATTATCGGGATATCTCAAAATGTCATGAAATAATTTGTTGTCTTCATACTTGACTTAAGTAAATGATTAACCTAAATTTAATAATTAAAATAATAACAATAATAATAATAATTGAATAACCAAATGAGTGTGGTATGGATTGAAGTGAAATAAGAGCTACCAAACATTATTTGGTGGATAAAAGAGAATGTTAGTTAGGTTAGATGATTAGTGGTGATTAGCGTTTGTACAATTTGTCCCCTCTCTACCTTTGTTTTATCTGTATCGTTTAGGCATATGATTCATTGTTTTTAATAGGTTCTTCGTAATGTTTTCATCCCTTTTCTTGATTCATTATTGTTGGCTTTTTCTTGTCTACTTCTTTTTCTCTTTAACCATTAAGATTACCTCCCACTTGTACACTCGTTTTGGTGCCTTCCCCCTAAAAAGCATTGCCCTTGTTATAATCAAGTTCAAAGATAATCATTTCAAATAATATTAAGTTAAAACTCGGAACTTTCGTAGCCGTCAAAATCATGTTGTTACAGCCAAACCAATCTCTCAAATTAGCATACGTGACATATTTAGATTTATTCATTTCACTCCTTTTTGTTTCTTGGTATCTTAGATGAGCAGTTAATATTATACTAACAAATATACTGAAGTAAAAAATCAAAGACGATATTCGTTAGTTGATATGGTCATGCCAGGTGCCAACTCAGCTCATAGTCATGTCCACATACACTATCCAATATAGATAGACAATGTTATTGTGAACCATATATCATGTTTTTTCAAACCATCAATCTACTACCACTGTAAGTCACACTTTTTAGTAAAACAATTAATAACAATATGCAAGTATTGATCTACCTTTAATGTCTTAAATATTGTGCATTTAATACTATAAAAATAACAAGTGTAAATAATGGTATACATGGAAGAAAGATGGAAAAAAACCATGGAATACTGAAATGAAATACTATATTGGATTTTCATATTTTGGTTAAATGGACAATTAAAAAAACGGTGGGAGTATCATTTGCCTTTTGCCTTTTCGGCATCAAACAATAGTATCACATATGCTTTTAAACTACAATGTCTAAAAAAAAAAAAGTTGATCAACATCAAGATTTTGATAAAGCTCTATATTGTTAAAACAAGTAATGCTTCCATGAACAAATACAGCACCAAATTCAGGTCAAACTCCGTTTTTGCCAACATAAAAACAGAACCTCAAAATTAACCATGCAAATAACGTTGTAGCGCGACGAAAAAAGTACATCACACACAGAGTCAGAATCTTGCGTAGAAAAAAAAACCATAATTTAGTTTGCAGTAAACACAAGTAAATTACAAAATTCCCTAAACTGCTCCAACAATTTGCTGAATACCAGCCTAGTGAAACCCATACTAAGTAACATGCTCATTAATGAAGGTAAAGACTAAGAGCAGACTTACATTCCGAGATTGGATAAAAGCTGGCTCCATCTTCGAGGCTCTTCGTCGAAAATATAGGTCAAAGGAGACACCAGAACTCCACTACCTCCAATCTGTCAAAAGCAACAAAATTTTCTTAATTTTTGCCTAAAAATAATTAATAGAAGCTTTTTTTTCGAGTGTATATTAGAGAACTCACAGCTCTTAGCTGCTGCACGGATTTGTACAGTGCCTTTTTTGGTACACAGATGACAATGGCGTAGTAATCAGGCGATACCTTCCCATCACGTTTAGAGTACACTGGACTTACAGTTGGCCCCTGAAGGTGATAAGATATATTAATATTAGAGATCAGAACTCAAACCACTTTAGGTCGGGCATAAAGATCTTTTGGGCCCCTGTGGTATGATCAGTTTGCCCAATTGGTCCCTCTGCCATATATGATGCCCAATTGGGCCCTGTACAATTCAATTAGTTACCATTTTGATCCCTTCAGTATATATTATGAGATATTTTGCTAAATTAATTTATACTACACATAGTCTGAAAAATGATTGCATATCACAAGGACTAAATGGGTAGCAAATGTATAGCACAAGGACCAAAAAGATACTACCTCCGTTTTTTTTAGTAGTCAGTAATAAGGGTATGCAGTACTAATCTACCCTCAATGTCTTAAAAATTGTGCATTTAATATATGAAAATAACAAGATTAAATAAGGGTATACATGGAAGGAAGATGGAAAAAAATTATAGAATTTTGAAATAGAATATTATTTTGGGTTTTCATATTTTGGCTAAATGGACTACTGAATTAAAGTAATAAACGGAGGGAGTAACAATTTACACAACACAAGGACTAATTGGATAACATGTATATCAGACGGACCAAATGGGCAAACTGGCTATACCACAGGGACCAAAAATGTTCTATTTTCCCTTTAAATCTAACAAATTTTCCAACAAAGCTGTTAGAACTCATGTTGTTTTAGGATGGGGATATAACTTGTGAACGATCCTACCTGCAACCCAGACAATGAGGGCTGGCTCAGTACACGCTCAGCCACTTCTTCAGCGCTACTTCCTCTCATATTTGCAGTAACCTGCGATTTCAGTTTTACAAACATACATAATGAACGGCGAGAAATAGCAAAATATTGGAGGGAACATGAATTTAAATTAAATATCTTGGCATACATACCATGAACTGACCGATTGCTCTTAAATGTGCCTCCAGCCTTTCAAGAATTTCATGTGTTGTGTCCATTGCACCCTTTCGTTGCATCAAAGATTTCCTGCTTGCAACAAGAACAGCCTGAAGAATATGTCAACTTTAAGGGAATAACATATTATCTCTGTGTGCTCATAAGTTGCATTGTGTACCTCTGTAGCTTACCTGGCTCTCTAGTACAGTTCCGCCTTCGATTTCTTTCAGGTTGTTTTCTCTCAATGTAGTTCCACTACTCACGAGGTCCAAAATTGCATCAGCTATTCCCATCTAAGATAGAAGAACATGAATGTATTTAACTACAGTAATGCGCTATTTTTTAAATGTCTGTCTCAAAAGAAAAAACAAGGACAGCAGGAGAAATGAGATTAAATAAGGTGATTGCTTATGCTCATCTATTCCTTTCCAGGACAACAAAATAAATTGTCGTTACAGTCCATTGTGATAATGTGAATCTAACCTAGAGGATATGATGTGTTAAAAACTTAAAAGACGGAATTGGACTATCAACACTAAAATCACGGGCTCCAGATCATGAGGACAGTTGAACCCATCTAATCTGAATATTCCTCCATACTATTGACTCAACAATCAATAAGTGAACAAAAAGTAAAAAGACACATTGGCTTCACATTTCAATTATGCTTATCCAGAATCTGCAAAATGAAATTAATGTCAAACCAGCATACTCTTGCCTATCTAAGTGGTGATGTGAGGCATCATAAACAGAATCAGGGAAAACCTGAGCACTCTAAACAAGATGATCAGCAACGTTAGATTAAAACTTATTCACTCTATCTTACAACTAAGGACTGAATCTCACCGCAGGAGCAGCTTCCAGGGCTCCATCAGCAGTTGAGAACGATACATGCTCCATTCCATTGTCTTTCATAAATTTAGGACCTAGCTGTGTACAAAGAAAGGAAAAAGAAAATGAAATTAGAAAGCCGGATAACAGCAAAGTAAAAAATTAGATATATACGAACAATAAAGCAAAAAACTTTGTCATCATACGTAAGTGAATCCAGTAGCAATTCGCAGGGGTCTCTCAGCTGTCCATCTGGGCATTTGTGCCAACTCCTTCATTGAATTCACATTTTCAAAAATTCCGTACTTGGGAATCTGAAAGAAAAACATAGATATAATGAAAATGTAACAGGCAAAAACTGCACATATTACAGCTTCAGTATGCTAAAGTTGCAGATAATAACAAAATAGATCATATTATGAGACAGACAGCTTACTGCAATTGATAGTCGGCAATCTCCATATTCAAGAGCATCATGAACGAGGATAAGATCTTCATTCCCCTGATAAACGATTTAGTTGAAAATCAGAATAATTATAATTATGTGCTATTTTCCACAATCATATTAAGGGCAGATACACAGACTTAAAGAATGGGTGACATAAAAGACATTTCGGGCATGATTGACTCAGACATCATTAAGCATATTTACATTATATAGTGAAAGAATAACTGATGAAGAAAAACTCTGCTTCTAGAGATGAAATGGCAAGCATCAGACACTGACATTGATCAACCTCCGAAGGATTTAAATCAATAAGCATCCTGCTTACCTGCCCATATTCGCTAACTGTATCAAGGCCAACAATTCCAAGGTCCATATCTCCTGATAACAATTTTCTTACAATATCTTTAGGTCTCTGGAACCAGACCTCCATGTTGGCTAGCTGTAGAAGAACAAAAGTCATTGAATCTATATTTATTTATGAAAAAACAAAAAAGAAAAGGATGGTAATCTAAAACCTTGAGGTCTTAATGAATAATCTAATAACAACATAGAAGATGACAAAAGAGACAGTTAAAGTAAACCAAATAGGAAACAGAAAGGAAACTCAAATAGAAAACTTCAGACTTCATGCTTCGAATGTAAGTGCGCACGGAAGTCATAAGTAGTGTCACAGGCATCATTTTAATAAGAACCAATTAATAATATACCACAGTTAACAAAAAACAAGTGACACAAATAACTTTATAAATTGTTTATTTATGTGCCACATTGGTCAATACTCAAGGTATAAAGATAAAGTTAATAAAAGAAAATGGCAGTAGCAATACATGCAGCAACAATACAAGGGGCACATATCCTTAGATAACATAGCACATTTACTAGCCACTTGCATTTAAAACTTAATTATTGAGATTGATTGGAACAAATGGCACTTGCAGAGAAGTGACATTATGATGAGCAAAAAGATTGAACTGTGATTTATGATCAAATCAATAACATGGGGATCATGAATAGAGCCTTCCCATATTTTGGGCTGGCACAGGCATGAGCATTCTTCTGTCACTCCATTCACTAAATTTCATATCATTAAATCACAAAGGGGATTTAAAAGGGATAATCTTCCATTTAACATTTGCCCAAGGAACAAGGACATGGAAGCCGCATGAAAACAAAGGGTGGAAAGTTCATCAAATGTATATATCAAACATGGAAATAGAAAAAATGAATCAGGACTTGAACTGCTATTGGCAGAGGAGTCCAATAGTCCAAACCTATTACATGTAAAAACGTGAATGAGCCAATGAGGGCATAAGTGGTTTCTTCAATAGATATATGCAAAAAGTCTTTAAAACATGGGAATTTCTATAACAAGATTTTAACGAGTAACAACAGAATCTCAGCACCTCATATATGCCATTATTCAGTTTCCAACTAACAGGTACAGAATTTGTGCAATTCATTAAAAAGTAGAAAACATAATCAAATACATCTGAGCAAGATTAAACATATTTTATTTGATAATAAGCAAACAAGTTGCACACTTGCACAGTCATTTGACTCATCTCTTAAGGATCATGCTAAGAAACAGTTAAGGATGTAAAATGTTTCATATATGAAAATGAAAACTTCAGAGTTACTAGAGACTTAAATAACCTCTTGGTTATAGAAGGTGGTGATAATTTACATTTCTGTGAGAGGATGCTATGCCAAAAGGAAAATACACCGTGTTTTGAGGTATAATAATAAGTCTACATACTCTTTTTCTATTTTTATGATTACTTTAGTGTTGAGGCCAAGAATATAAAAAATGCTTAGAATAAACCTTGTATTCTGAAGAAGACTAATACTGAAAGAGGAGAAAAAAGGATAACAGATAAAAAATAACAAAAAGGAGCTGCAGTTAACTTAAAAAATGGCCGATTTTCTTTTGATTTTTCACTTTCTTTAATATTAATACATTGCTGATAAACTCTCAGTCATCATTTGCAACAGCGCACATGCATTTATGAGAGAGAATAAAATAAGGTGCAAAACAAAATTAATATCTTAACAAAATATGAATGCTTAAAGCAGACTGGAGGAAGCAACTAACCTGAGGAATTTCTGCAACATATTGTCGTGGATTAACTTGCTTGACGGAAAGTTGACAGTCCTTCAAAGAAAAAAAAATAAAAATATCAGATTTGAATAGAAGAAGAATCAAACAAGAGAAGCTTACAAAGTTTTTCTTTCCTACTCAACATTGGATAGGTACACTGATTAGTTGAAAAAGAAATTTTGAAATACAGATATAGGTGTATTCGGATAATCTTATGCATAAAAATGAAATGAATTGAATTCGTTCCAAAATATGGATAACAAAAACACCCACAGTGAAAAATATGTAAATTACAAATAATACCATGTAATTCATAATGTAAAACTGAAATTGCAGTCTCTACTTTCATTATCTCTTCTTTTATACCTTTTTCCATCAATCAAACTACTCCTTCAAAGCAAGCAAATTAAAACACTAAATAGCTCAATCACCTTAAGATGCAATTCCAAATATTGCCCCTAACTCCCTACATATCCTATCACATTTCTGTCAAACATCTAATTTAGCATTAGGCAAGGACCCAACTAACTCGAAGCAGACTCCTAATGCATCAAACAACCAATAATTGACAGCCGAATAAATCAATTAGACGAGATACTACATTGAATTGAATAGATTAATCGCATTACAGCTGAAATCACTGAAAACAAAGAGCAATCTAAACTACAATACAAGTCTCCAATTCCGACAATCGACCAATTTCACTACAAAAGAAACTGTAACATGTAGAAAATACCTTGAGTAGATCGAGAGTATCGGAAGCCATGCGGCCTTTGCTAGGCAAACCGAGACGAATCACATCTCTCTCAACGAGTTTACCATCAATTGTGCCATTGGAAACAGCGACCTGAGACTGCGAAAGGCAACAAGCAACGGGTAAAACAGGCAAATTAATTGAAATCGAAGGTTTTAGGGAGGAGAGCCGAGGAGAGGAAAAGGAAGGGAAAATAGAGATGGATGAAGAGAAGGAAGTGGGGCATTGCTGTAGGAGAGACATAGGCATGGCTCAGGAGAAGGTAAACGGACGGGAATTTGGCGACGGAAGGTTGCAGAGGAATAAAACGCCGCCGTAAGTGGAGAAATGGGAAACTGGGGGAGATATGGATGCGCGGTAGTTGTTACTGCACTGCCGTTTTTATGATATGACCTGTATGTGAGTCAAATCAAAACTCTGCTATTCGCAAATTCCTTGTCTTCTTTGCAAAAATAATTTTTCTATTTCTTGGTAAAAGAAAATAAATATTTCTATAAATATGTTAAAAAGATGGCATATTCGCATCTTGGAGTATTACAAATATAAATCAAATGTATTAAAAGGTAGCAATAGTAGTACTTAGTGGATGGGTAGGTTATACAAGTACAAACTTACTATACCATTTTAAAATGTAAGGGTATTGTTTTCCCAATCATGAGTTGGTGGTTCCAATTAGACCTATTCGTCGGGCGGGTCAGGCCGGGTTTCGGGTTTTTTTACAAAATTCGCTAACCCAAGCCCGGCCCAAGCTCAGACTTTAGAATTTCGGGTTCGGATCGGGTTTACAAGGTCATTCCCAAGCCCGGTCCAAGCCCATGAATATTTTTTTTATTATAAATTTTTTTATTAAACTAAGTTAAAAAAAAATATAAAGTAGATCAATATATGTTTGAATTTTTAATATAATTGTATTGTTTACTTAAAATCTTTAATATTCAGTAAAATTTATTGTAATCAAGTATACAAATTTAATAGAATAAAATATAGAAACTTAAAATAATTATAAATTTAATGTATAAATATATAATAAATAAATAAAAATATTCATTGGGCCGGGTTCGGCCGGACTTGGGTATTTATATAAAAACTAAACCTGGTCCATAAATCTTCGGACTTCGACGGCCTCTGGCTCGGGCCGGGCTTTTTTAAAAAACGAGTGTCCAAACCGGGCCCATTGAAGCGGGATTGAGCCAGGCCGGGCCGCGCAAACAGATCTAGTTCCAAATATATAAATTTCACAGTTTTTTTATAAAATATCAAAGTTTTGGATTTTGGAAATCAATTTTAAAAAAATTGCACAGCTGCATTCGCGAAAGCAAAATCTCTCTCTCACCCTCATAAATGAAGATTTTTCCTAGCTAATATGATTATCACAATTCATTTAAAATTTTTGATTAAACTAATTCTTACTTAAAATTGAACAGTAATAGTAAACAAGTTGACAAGGTTTGAGGCCTAAACAATTTTAGGCTAAGTTCTTTTCAATTTTTTAAGACTGAACTGAACTGAACTTAACTGAATTGAACTTAACTGAACTGAACTTAACTTAAATTAACTTAATTGAAATTAACTGAACTTATTTTAGTGTAAGTTTATAACTACATATAGCTGAACTGAACTTAACTGAACTGAACTTAATTGAATTGTAGTTGAAAAGAACAGGGCTTGCTTACCCCTGGAATCTAATTATGGCTCTACCTTTGTCTCCCCACATTGTACAACCAAGTACTGAAATGGTGCACTTTATCAAATATGAGTTAGCTACGGTTTGTTCTCTAAGATTAGGAGGCAGTAGGTTTATAATGATAATTTGAGGCATTTCTTGATGCATTAGGTTTAGATTTAGACCTGTTTGTCAGGCGGGTTAGGCCGGGCTTAGCGAATTTTTTACTATAAACATTAACCTGAGCCCGACCCAATATTTTAGAACTTCGGGCTCGGGCCGAGCTTGAGCCGAGCTTACAAGGTCATTCCTAAGCTCGCCCAAGCCCATGAATATTTTTTTAGTTATAAAAATATATATTAAACTAAATAGAAAAAAATATAAAATAAGTTAAAATATGTTTAAATTATATACATAATTGCATTGTATACTTAAAATATATAATATTTAATAACATTTATTATAATCAAGTATACAAGTTTAATAAGATAAAATATAAAATCTTAAAATTATTATAAATTGAATGTATAAATATATAATAAACGAATAAAAATTATTCATCTGGTCGAGTTTTGGACCGGACTTGGATATTTATATGAAAACCAAACCCAACTCATAAAACTTCGGGCTTTGACGGATTCGGATTCGAGCCAAACTTTTTAAAAAAATGAGTATCCAAACCCAACCCATTGAAGCGAGCTCGGGCCTGGTTGGGCAGATAACCCGGCCCGCGAACAGGTCTACCTAGATCTAATTTAACTCAAGGAAAACAATAAAAATAGGTATATTTTTCAGAATTACTAGTTTTGGCATTTGCTTAGATTTTTGGATCGAGCCTTAGGTAAAATTTTTCCTTTTTTCATTGTCCATCTGATAAACGGAAACTTCACCCTGATTATATCTAGATTCGACCCAGATCGCACATATAGTTATATAGTTATGGTGAGAGATCCTCTCAATGATAATTGAATGATAGGATGAGAGGAAGAAATCCAATCCCAATGACAATAGATATTCCTAGTAATTTAAACTATTGAATTAGGGGAAATTTTTTATGAAGCCATGAAGCATGGCATTTTAAAATAGTCGCTCCATGTAAAAATCCCGTTGAATATAAACCGTTAGTCAACGGATTTCATATTCAATCATTTACTAATACGTTGACCACAAAATGACAAAATAATAGTAATTACCTACCATACGCCTTTTTAACTTGTAATAACAAAATCTTAATTTTCACCCTCTCTTCCTTCCTCTGTAAAACCCTAAACAAAACTTCACTAGATTCATAGGTGGATCCTCAATAAGGTACTAATCCTGTAGTTAGTGCCAATTATTTATTTATCTTCTTTCAGTCGTATATGAATCGTAGCGTTAGTGTTTAATTGATAATTGTTATTGAGGATTTTTCAATCGGGTTTGATTTCAGTTAACTGAGATATATAGTATATACCGTTTCCTGCAAGTGTTGTTATTCGGTTTGCGATGAATGATTCTATCTCGATTTAATGAGTTATTGGGTGTTAAGTAGTACTGCTTTCTTAAATCTCGAATTGATTGATGTAGCCTCGGATAACTACTCAGTGTTCTTAGGGAAAACGAATTTTTGAGAAATTGTATATAAATAAATGGCAGTTCCAAATTGGCGGTCCCATTTGAATTTGTCAATAACGACCTAATTTACCAACTTAATTTCAATCCAAGTTTTGGCCCATAACTAAAATGTATGAAAAAGAATCCAGAATTTAAAAACATACATTCTCTTTCAGCCTTCTTCTCCCATACGCTCTCCTTTTTTTTCTTAGCAAAATTCTTTTGATCTTCGATTCAAATTTCATTCTACAACCGTTTCTTCTCCTTACTTTTTCTGCTAGTCCTTTATTATCTCACTTGCGTCTTTCATTTACCAATCAATTGCAGTTAATCTCATCTTCGGTTTTGTGATATAAGGTACGAAATCTAACTTTAATCATTTTTATTTGTTCGCATTTTTCATCATTTGTTTTAATCGTTTGTTTTCTTCTCCGTTTCTTGTTTTAATCGATTGTTTTCATTTTTTCATTAGATTCAATGGCACTGAAAAGAGCTTCCAAGCAATAAAAAAATTTTGTTGCTCCTAAGAGAATCAAGGTTGCAGATAAAACTTCTAACAAATATGTTGTTAAGAAGGAAAATGAGAAGGAAGTTAATGAACTACCAAAACTCGAGGTAAACACATGCTTTTTCTTTGAAACCATTAACCTAGTATTTATGAGTATTCACATTTCTATAGACACATAACTTGGATAATTATAAGTGATTCAAGTTTACTAGTATGTGATATGAAACTGGTGGGAATCTGGTAGATAACTGGTAGTAACTAAAACAATTGATGTTTTTTTAATTACTAAAATGAAATTATTTGGTAGTTAACTGGTAGTGATTTGGTTTTTAGGTTGTTGAATTTCTGATTTTTAATAAATTGATTTAATGTATTATGTAATCACTAAAATGAACTAATTTGGTAGTTAACCGGTAGGAATCTAGTTTTTAGGTTGTTGTATATGATGAATAGCTAGAACAATTAGTAAACTAGTATATGGTAGGAAATTGGTAGATACCTGGTAGATATCTAGTAAAATTTATTGCTAGTAGATATCAGTAATTGGTAGTAACTAAAATAATTGATGTTTTTGTAATTACTAAAATGAAATTATCTGGTAGTTAACTGGTAGTGACTTGGTTTTTAGGTTGTTGAATTTCTGATTTTTAATAAATTGGTTTAATGTATTATGTAATCACTAAAATGAACTAATCTGGTAGTTATCTGGTAGGAATCTAGTTTTTAGGTTGTTGTATATGATGAATAGCTAGAACAATCAGTAAACTAGTATATGGTAGGAAACTGGTAAACACGTAGATATCTAGTATTAATCTATTGTTGGTAGAAATCTAGATATCTAGATACCTGGTAGATATCAATAAACTAGGTTGTTGAATTTTTTTTATAGATATGGTATATATCTGTTAATAATCTGGTATTTATATGTTTCATTTGACTAACTGGTAAATACCTGGTATCCGTCTAGTATTTGTAAATTTCTTGTAGATATCTGGTAGTGAACTGGTATTTGTTATTGTATTTATGTTTTTGAATAGCTCTTTTCTTTTTGAAATTCTGATTTATGTATTTTAAATTACAACAATGGTCTAATCTAGTAGTTAACTAGTAGGAATCTAGTTTTTCGATTTTTGAAGTCTCAAATTGTCAATTAGTAGATATCTGGTATTTGTCTAGTTATAATCTTGTTTTTGTAAATTTCTTTCTAGATATCTGGTATTCAACTGGTATTGTTCTAGTATTTATTTTTTTTAATAGTTCTTTCTTTTTGAAATTCTGATTTATGTATTCTTTAATTACAATAATGGTCTAATCTAGTAGTTAACAGGTTGGAATCTAGTTTTTCTGTTTTCATGCCTCAAACGGTTTTACAGCTTGTGGTAGTAGTCTATATATAATCCTTGGAATGAACTTAGCTGGTATTTATCTAGTAAGAACCTGGTAGTAGAGTATTGACAAGGAAAAACATAATTTATAATGATTTTTGAAGTGATTGACAACAAGTTTCTATTTGAATCTGTATAATTTTAATCTACAAAGATTGCAAGATGAAATGTTCATTTTGTGGATGTTGTACAATGGTTAGATTATGACATGAGTTTCTACTAAATACCAGCATTCTACTAGCAGTGTACCAGTTGGACATTAAAAATTGGCAAAATGCAGAAAATGGATCTCTATTGAAAATACTAGAACAGAGTTGGTAGCATGCTGGTATTGAACAATTTCTTAACAAAATAACTCCATTCATGTTTGATTTGTTTACCAATAATGTATATATCAATTCAAAATCGCAGGAAAAGAACTTCAAGTTCATGTACAAACTAACATTAATGAAATATTGTTAAAATAACACGAGTTTCTACTAAATACCAGCATTCTACCAGCAGTATACTAGTTGAACATTAAAACTTGGCAAAATGCAGAAATTGGATCTCTATTGAAAGTACTGGTACAGAGCTAGTAGCAAGCTGGTATTTGAACAATTTCTCAACAAAATAACTTTATTTATGCTTGATTTGTTTACCAATAATGTATATATTAATTCAAAATCGTAGGAAAAGAACATAAAGTTTATGTACAAACCAACATTAATGAAATATTGTTAAAATAACATGAGTTTCTACTAAATACTAGCATTCTACCAGTAATATACCAGTTGGACATTAAAATTTGGCAAAATTCAGAAACTGGATATCTAAATACTGGTACAGAGCTGGTAGCAAGTTGGTATTTGAAAAATTTCTCAACAAAATAACTGCATTCATACTTGATTTATTTACCAATATATATCAATTCAAAATCGTAGGAAAAGAACATCTAGTTCATTTACAAACTAACATTAGTGAAATGTTATTAAAATAACATGAGTTTCTACTCAATACCAGCAGTATACCAGTCGGATATTAAAACTTGGCAAAATGCAGAAAAATGGATCTCTATTGAAAATACTGCTACAGAGCTGGTAGCAAGCTGGTATTTGAACAATTTCTCAACAAAATAACTTCATTCATGCTAGATTTGTTTACCAATAATGTATATATCAATTCAAAATTGCAGGAAAAGAACATCAAGTTCATGTACAAACTAACATTAATGAAATGTTGTTAAAATAACATGAGTTTCTACTCAATACCAGCAGTCTAGCAGCCGTCTACCAGATTTTCAAAAACAACAAATTCCATGGCAAGATCTTCATCTGTAACTTGAAACTCTATCTTCAAATCTTCCGTTTTTTCATTTATCTTCAAGCGTTTCAACTAGGTTTTGTTTGAATTTAGAAAAACTTGAAGTTTACGAATTACAAAACCAGCAACCTTGTAACCAACGAATTTCAAATCCTCATTCTATGATCCGTAGCTATGAATCAAAACAGGAATTCGATCCATTCTGTAGGTTTTCAGAATCAAAAGTAATTCGGTTTCTACTTAAACACATGGTTGTTCTTCGAAATCAAATTAATTGAGCTTGAAAACTTACTTAATTGCTGGAGATCTGATGAAATCGCGATTTGATTTCGAAGAAATCTAGATCTGCTGCATTTTTTATTTAAGAGAAAACCTAGAATTTGAGGAAGAAGTTCTGCAGTTTTGATGATCGCGTTTGGTTTTGGGAAGGAATCAGTCCTTATATAGGACGTAATAACTATAAAGAGGAAGTTCAAAATTGGTATGGAATGTCAATTTTCAATTAGAACGTATTTATTGTAATTTTGAAACCGTTTTTGTGCATTTATAAAATTTGCCCTTCATTCTAATTGTGCAAATATAGTGGCGGAGCCAGAAAATCTTAGAAGGGTAGGCAAATTTATATAGAAAAATATACAGGTTAAAAAATTTTCCGGCCAAATTTATAAACATATATATCCAAAATTTAATAATTACACGATTAATATTTCAAATTCAATAAACAAGAATCAGTTTCAAAGTATTGAAGAATTTGAACTTGGAACTAAAATAAAACTGCAAAAGGCGCATGAATTTTGGAACAGAGTCAACAAACCATTTTATTTGATTTCTATATTCATAGCAATGAAGTAAAATCGACATGAATGGTTACTTAGATTGAATAAGCAATTACCTAGAAATTCGTATGTGGGGAAGGAAAACAAAATCAAAGTTTTGTCTCTGATGAATTTGAAACAAAAAAAATCAAATAAGGAGGCAAACCTGACCTGCAATGACGTTTGAGGCTTGGACTTGGTTGTAGACCGTCGGCAATTTGAAGCTTGAAATTCGTCGGTGGTGGCTAACTTGAAGAGTAAGCGGACTGGAAGAGGCGAATGGAGTGCCAGAGAAGATGAAGAATTAGTGGGTTAACTGAGAAGAGAGACTTAATGAACCCAACTCTTTATGTATTTAAGCGACTACGTTTTGGTTTTTTAAAACCTTATTCCAGACAACGTCGTTTTGCTTAATTAAGGTAAAAAAAAAGAATGAAAGGAGGGAGAAGAGATGAGTTCAACAGTAAAAGAAAATTGTAGAATTGCAGGTGGCGGTAATGGATGAAAGCAGCAGGCAAGAGCACAACATACATATGGGGGTCCAACTTTTCAAGCGAACGAAGTAGGCGGCCGACCACCTCCGCTACCCCTTAGCTCCGCCCATGTGCAGTGCATGGAAGAGCAAATTGTAAAAAAGAGCAGAACCAGTGAGTTGGATTATGAGATTGAGAAAGTAAACAGACTCAGTTATTTCACAACAACAAGAGACGCCATTCGCCCTGGTACTTTATCGAAAAGATTTCACGATCAATGGCGTCAGGATAGAATCCTCAATTTCTCTTACTTTTATGACAGCCCTAAAGAAATTGACCAAGTAATATACCAGCACGAAAGCTCAAAGGTCGAAAAATTCCACATCACAGCAGTTGCTTCTCAAGTTCGGAAGGATCCTAATTTTTATTTCAAAATCTGGTTTGCAATTGGTAGAGATGTGGAGGAGCTCGTTTTAGACTTCTCGGCTAAGCCTGGTTATGTCCAGCTACCGAAATTTCTCTTCAACCATGCTTGCTTTGTGAAACTTCAGACACGTGGTTGCATTTTACTGCCCTGGCTTGTGAAGGTAAACTGGAATCATCTTAAGGAATTCAGAGTAAAAGAGTGCGAGATTACTGATATAGCAATGGAAAATATTTTATCTGGTTGTCCGTTACTTGAATCCTTACATTTAGAAAAGTGTCACTTCAAGCAACTCCTGATTTCTCTGAAATCTCTGCAAAAATTGGCGCTAGAACAACTTCATGTCGACGAGATCGGAATTTCATGTCCGAATCTCGAGGAATTACGTCTCTTGCAATTGCATCGTAATTATCGTTTGGCTGGAGAAAACGCTGTGTTTTTCGGTGGCCTGGTGTGATTTACGACGGGGAATGAGCTTGTAGTTGTTTCAGAATCGTTGAAAAAAATGGTGGTATCTGGTTTTTCTGTTACCGATCTTCATATTTTTATGTCCGATGCTCGAAGAGCTGAAACTTTTGCTTGGAGATACTAAGCCCGCTAAATTAGTAAATTTGTGTGCGCGCGTCGGTTACACGACTAGCTCCCCTTAGTAACTCTCTATTTTACAATTTCGATCACCCTCCAAGGAGGTCTTAAAGACTATATTGTGACAACATTTTTTGTTACCGATCTTTCACACATATACACACCTAGAAATCCGTCGTATTTGTAAAAAGAATCAATATTAACCATTTATTACAATTAAATGGTAGATATCTGGAATCTACAAGCAATTAAATTTTAATTGAAAACAATAATTTCAATTTTAATGATAACTTGACTTCAAATAATCCAAATTCATCACATAATTAGTTTTCCAAATAATCCATATTAGTTATTTATATGTGTATTTTTATAAATTTATTTTAACAGGAAAATGATAAAGATATATTAATCATTTAGTTCATACAAATTTGTAAGTCAAAATTTTTATGACCTTGTAGTATAACCAGTATGCTCATTTGCTCTTTGTGAGATACTCATTCTCCTTATGTTATGTAATTTGTTACCATTTTTTTAACTCATTTGGATCATGCAAACCAGTCAACTTTTTGGACCTTCGGTATAGAAAATATTAATTTGCAACAGGGAAAAAATGGCAGTTAAATATTATTAAATTTATATAAATTGATGGGCTAATATAACACTTCTAAAAAATTTCATGGGGCAAAGTAGTCACTTTTGTCAGGTAAAGGATTCAAGGTAATCACTTTTAAAAAATTATAGAATTCAAGGTAGGATTAACCGGTCAATCCAATTGTGTTAAAAAGTTAAAACATGGCGATCCCCAGACCTAACCTAGCTGTCGCCGTACTTCACCCTCCTTCCCTCACCGGTAACCAATCACCTTGCCAACCATCACCCTAGCTCCCGTCTCCTCCTAACTCAAACCAAAATCTACTTCAAAAACTACCTTAACTCCCACGATGCTTCAGCCCTACGTAGTATCTTCGCTAAATATGGCGTTCATGGCTCCGTATACATAGCCCGTAAGCGTAATGCAAGAAACCTTAACTTTGGCTTCTTTTCGAACGATGGATCTATCCCTCTCCACGAAGCCTTGTATCGCCTGAATGCTGTCACCATTGGCACTGTTCATCTTCATGCTTTTAAGGTGAAATACGATCCGAAAGGCTCATCTATACCTACATCCCTTAGCTAGCAACCGAAGCAGGCTGAGAGCAAACCTAAAACCACACATAAGTTTCGTGAATCCACCAGAGGTAGCCGTTCCTATGCTGAGGTTGTAGCGATGAAGAAGAGAACATTTGATGTGGCGGTTGATAATATTTTTGAAGACGCGGATTGGTCCACAGTATCATGCATAACGAGAGTTAAGGATATATCTTTAATCCTAGACTATTTGACATTATCAAAGGCCGTAACTTTGCAACGAGATTCATTGCACCGATGGGTGTTGAGCAGGTTCTTATTTCCTTTCATTCGAATGATGCTCTTAAGGCATTTATGGAGTTCGATTGGCTTTTCCTCAAGGATTTATTTTCAGATGTATCGAAATTTTCAACAGATTTCATGCCAAATGAATGTTTGGTTTATGCGGATTTTCTAGTTCTACCTCCGAGCATGATAACTAAAGATCTACTTATGCATTTAGGGGGATTATTTGGCAAAATAATCCACTTCGAATTCAATTTTGGATCCCCTGACCGTTTGGATGTAATCTCCTATCTTATATCGGTCCCGTTGGATTATTGTGATTGTAAACTGAACTTAAAGAAAGGTGATGCTTCTTACCCGATCCAAGTGAAGTTTCACCAAGTGATCTCATGCTCAAACTGTGATAATGGTACTGCTACCTCGGATTTGGATAGCGATGACTACTCAACCTCAACAAACAGAGCACCTATCTCACCCTCTAGTCGTTGGAATGGGGCTAAAATCAATCAGATTACTGCTTCTTTAGAAAGACCCCTCTATTCATTGTCACAGCCACATAATCCTTTAGACAGCAGCATTGCCTTTATCTCTGAAACCCAGCCCAGCTACGCTTCTTCTTCTGGTCTTGACATCAGTAATATGAATAGAATTATTCTCCTTTCACGTGACAAACCTACCAATGAAAATGTGATGACCTTTGACGTGGGAACCAAATTGGGATTATTCAAAGAGAGGCGCAAAGAAGTAATCATGCAGGCTTTGGACTTGGGTTCCACTTCATAATGAATGTGGATTGGGGTAATTCTTGGATTTCCAAATTTTAATGTCTTTTAATCTAATTTGTTTGAATTGTAGAGGTGGGCTTGGCAACAAGGCCAAGCAAGGTTTTCTTCGAACTATGCTACGTATGCATAATGTAGATTTTTAGCTATTGTTGAAACTAAAGCATGCTCGGTTCCGGAATCAGTAGTTAAATCTTTCTAGGGTCACAACAACTTTGAATATCTCATTATCCAGTCGCAAGGTCTTTCAGGAGGAATCTTGTATCCGATCTTATGAAATTCACTGGATAAATAGATGAGTCCTTCTTCGTATCGAGCTAGCTCAATCTTCTTTTCACTTAATTGCTGTTTATGGCTCCACGAATAGTGATGTTGGCAATGCCATGTGGTTGGAGCTGATGCCTTTTGTTCGTAATTATAATAATTTGCTAATTTGTGGAGACTTCAACGAGGTTTTGGCAGCGTCGGAAAGGTCTAGTGGAAGAGTGCAACCAAGCATGAGTTTTTTTCCTAGATTTTGTGCTTGATTCGGAAGTCTAGGATCTCCCCCTACACGGGCGCAACTACACGTAGCACAATAGTATAGCCTATTAGTATAGGTATGTATAATGTATAAATAACACAAAATCAAGAAAATTTTCATTCTCCAATTTTTTATTTTATTCAATTTTTTTGGATTTGTACAGATGCCTCCCACATTAAAGAACACAATGTCCTCATTGTGAGAGATTTTACTAAAAATGAAAAACATAAAAAAAACTAACTAGTCTAAAAATTTGAAAAAGAAAATTAAAGAAAAGAGTAAACCCGTTTTTATTGAGAAGGAGAATCTGGGGGATTATGAGTAAATTGACAATTTTATTTTCTAAAGAAAGATAGTAATTTTCGAAGCATCGATTTATTACTCTTCTTTAGAATCTTCATGTCTTTTTTCATTACCCCAAGTTTCGCTTGGCAATTGTCCAATTTTTGCTGCATACTCGCCTTCTGATCTTCTTGAGCTTCATCTTCTTCATCTTCATCTTCTTCTTCAATCATTGGAGGCTTGCCAGGACGACGTCCAACAGTTGGATCAGATGGGCCAACGGAAGAATCTTTATGAGTCGAGATTATTTTCTTGGTGCGGTTGGAGTAGGAGTAGAAAGAATAAACACCATCATTTTCTTGTAGAAGTCCGGTATTTTTCAAGTAACTCTCATCCATATATCGAAAGTACTCACCCGGTTGTTGAACATAAGGGAGTTCGTTTCGCGCATCCAATATAATGGCGATGATAATTTCGGCTACCCCAATCTTGTTCCTCATGCTCATTGAATTCTTCTTCATCATGTCCCAAATTATATCCACGAACTCCGCTTTTTGCTTATTCATTGCGTAAGAAAGAACAAACAATCTATCTTTAGGACTTTGGTGTTCTCTACTTGACAAAATACCGAAGTGGCAAGGTATTTGTGGAGTAGAAGAATATACTCATCCTTAATAAGTTTATTCGAAGAATTTTTAGAATCGAAAACTCTCTTACCCCGTTAAATCTGCCCAAACTCGATATGCTTGAAAATCAACTTCAAACAAACAAACAACAAACATGTTAAATATAAATCATAAATATTTATTATTTTCATACCTAGAATGATTTATGGTGAAGATGGTAATTGAACATCAACGTCTTCAAATTTATTTTCATACTTAACATACATTAACAAACATACAATTAAACAAACAAACAACAAACAACAAACTGTACAAAATCCTAAACCTAAGTGAAAAGTGAATAATTATTCGGAGGAAATTGATTCTGTCAACAGGTCAATCTTATAATAAGATTACCATATATCTCACTCGACATCAAACATCAGTGTATGAATATCATCGATTTTCCTATGAATTGAGATTTGAGCCTCTGTAAGTTTGTTCAACTTTCCCCGGAGGTTGGTTGCTTTTCATTCTTCTTCCCTTACAATTTCCCTTTCTCTTTTTCTCTCCTCCCATGATTTCCAATCATGAGTGATCCTATCTTCTCAAATGCACTTTACCAGAAATCCATACTCAAAGAAAACTTCTGTGGTTAGTTCCAGAATATCTTCTTCATCAGTAAAGAATTCAGTGAAATAGGGCATTCTCCCAATCTGTCCCAACAGAGTTGCCATCGTTCGACACCCATATTCTGTCATTCCAAGATTTTGTGCGGCAAACATAAGTGTCTTCATCAGTATCCTCGAAACATCAACAGGTGTGCCATTCCAAATTGCTTCCATCACAAACAATTCTTCAGGAATGACAAAATCGAACGTTGACTTACCAAACAATGCACCACTTAAGTAAAAGTGCAATGCGAGCAAACAAGGATCACGAATCCACCGGCTATAAGCAGATGCTTGTTTGAACTTTGTTTGGCTGGTCAGGCGATTCTATGTTGGTAAAGGATCCCATCCAGGAAGCATCTTGTTGTAGCAATCCTTTGGAAATCCCATAAATCTATCTAGTGCTTTCCTTGTTAACTTATATTCTTTTCCGTGATAACGATAAACCAGGCAGCTCTTCTTATCGTTCTTCCACGCCAGTGTTACCAACATCTCCATACAGTTATCCACACTATTCCCCAGAGACATGTTTGAATATGACAAAGTTAAGAATTCTGAGATAGTACATTACCCAGTTATAAACCCCAAGATTGATGAAACTGTTCCTATAGTGTAGGAGCTTTTGTATTCATCATCCTTGATTATCTCAAAATGATCTCCTTCTTCATGAGAATAGATCGGAAATGGTGCCTCATACCATTCTTGTAAGTTTGAGGGAGGAACTAGATTGGATTTATTTGGTAGAACCATTTTGAAATGAAAGAATTTTTTAAAGAAGTGGGATGGTTTCAGATTTGGAACTGAATTGTGATTAAAAAGGTAAGAAATTCAGATTGCAAAAGTGAGAAATGATGAACACTCCCACATCAATTTATAAAGTTTGGAGGAATAACCATAGAATAACTGCTAAACTGCTGCAGTTTTCGCACAAGTCACTATCACGAATGCATTTCACGCTTGTGAATCCCTTAATAAAACTTTCTGTTTCTCAAATTTTGTAAGTTGAGAATAGTTGAAAATTTTCTTGATTTTGTGTTATTTATACATTATACATACCTATACTATACCAACATATGTTTCAAGGTTATTGAGAGTGTTAGGTATTACAGGTTTGATGTTAGTGCAAATTTCGAACAAAATTTTTGTTTCGAGTTTGAGTGCACGTTGAGAGTGATTGCTTTTGGCACAACATTTAGCATTTGGCAAGGATGAGTGGTGAGTAACATTCAAAGCAACATGCCAAGTAAGTTTTGATATAATTTCAATGCAACATGAATTAATATAAGTTATATAGTTTTAGTTTAAAGCTACTAATAAGTTAGTAGTGGAGTATTATCTATTAGTGTTCTTACTATGAGTTTTCTATGCTATTCTCGAATATGTCCTATAAGTATTGAGTGTGTTTGAAGTGTTGCGAAACTATAGCCATAATACTTTGAAAGTGATTAATAAAGGATGAGGGTATTAAGAGAGAAAAATCAAAAGAAATAGAGGATAACCAATGAGTTATGCAAAATGTGAGAAATGGTACGGAGCAGAAACTGCAACCATTCAATGAGTGAAAAAAGAAAAGAAAGCATAGCATGAAAAATGGGTGCAAAGTACAAGTCTGTACTTCAAAAACATATGCTTAAAAGAAAAAAATGAGAGAAAGTGGTATGGATCATAAAATGCAACCACTAAAAAAAGGGGAGAGTGGTATGGAGCATAAAATGCAACCACTAAGAGTGTTTAGCATCCTAGGTTACCTAAAAATGCCTTGAGATCAATCTTTTCAAAGTGTGCTCCCTTTGTCTTTTATACTTTATACTATACTTGAGAGAAGGAAATATTTAAGCAATCATATAACGCTTATATGAAGACGCAATTCGGTTGACCCTCCATTAAGAGCAAAGGTATGAAACTAGACTATATAAATTGCACATTACTAATTTGTGGGAAATTTTGAACTTTTACTTGAACTTTATGTAAGTGGGAATGTGGTACTCACTATGATAGTCTTTTGCTAAATGAAGTATGGACTTGAATTACTATTTTTTACACTTATGTTGTATTTACCTTGAGGACAAGGCAAAAGTTAAGTGTAAGGATGTGATAAGTGTATAATTACACTTATTATCTTGATATTTTCAATCATAAAATGACATGGTTTAGAGTCATTTTATATTTCATTTAAAAGATTTCACGTGGTATGTTGTTTTTTATGCAAGTGCAGAAACTATGTGAATGTTCGAGTGAAATGATCAGAGATGGAATTCTATGCAAAAAGAATGAAAAAGGTACAAAAAGATGCGTGAAATGCAAGGAATTATCTTATGATCGATGTTGTCAAAGATCGGCAAAGTTGCAAAGAAGAACCATGAAGAAAAGCACATGTCAAGATCGTGATTCCTGTTCGCAATTGAACAAATCACGCCCATGACTACCTATCGCAATCATGACTTGTCATTCTTCACAAGCAAAAAGTTACAAACTTATATTCACGACCGTTACATATAAATCACGCTCGCGACTTGTTACGGTTTTGGATAACTCATCTCAACTTCCAACCACTAGATAAGAACGATCAACCTCCATCAATCACCACCAACAATCAAACTAAAAGACACCTTTTAGGAACAACTAAGCCATGAAAAGTTGCCTATCAATTGATGATAAGGACGGATTCCTGCATCCAATCACATTGAAGATGATGCAACCCTTCACCAATGGATAAGACTCTACGTTTGGATAAACGCAACCCTTCGCACTCTATAAATAGGGTTCAAATCAACCATTTTCAAAAATGGTATGAATGGTAGTAGTGTGTAACATTTATGACATAGATAGAGAGTGAAAGATATAAATTTCACTAGTTCAAAGTGTTAGAGAGAAACATGTATAAGTGATTCGATTCTTTTTTCGATCACTAGATTTCTCCACATATTCAAGCGATTATTGTATGTGTAATTGCAAACCACTTATCAGTAAAATTTTCTATTCTTCAATATTCATTTGTTCGATATTCACAAAGAATAGCTTCTTAGCAGAGGTTCTGTACAAGTTAAGACCGAATTCAAAGTAGACGCAGGAATTGCGGGAACTGATGACTCCCATTAAAGAGTGGATACGGTTTGATCAACTTTAGCTTTCACTTGCATACCTTACAAATTTACTTTGTTTTCTACTCATAGTTTTTAATTCGAAGTTTATGATATGTCTATTTGTCATAACGAGTATTTTATCTTGCATCATTTATATTAATAAAGTTATATGCTTTCGAGTTGACTTTAAGAGTAGTTTCGGGGTTAACAAGATTGTGTATATTCACTGGATCTGTGATTTCAATGCTGTTTAGTGAGCCAACATTTTTGGAGTGGTAACTTGCTAAATATGGCTATATGAGAGCGACCTGTACTAAGCATAGTATTAATATTGTCCAGGTTTCTATAAGTGTCATAATTCGTTTACTCTAGATTTAGAAAAGTCATTTAATGTGTTGCTTTGCGGTGAATTATAGGATATTTGGGCGTCTAGAACCAAGTTTGTTGAAGTTCTCTAGTGCTTAAAACATTCTTAATTATTTTGCATATTTTACTCTACTATACTTGTTCTTAGGGAATATCTATATGCTTTGCATCTAATCTATTCATGCATCTGTCTATTCATCAGTTTACCATTCAAAACATTTAACTCACTATATTTTCTTTCACCTCGTAACTCTAATTGATCCTTAGAACTGAATTCCTTCTCTATGAGATCGATATCTTTTAAAACTACATCGTAATTGTATACTTGCAATTATCATCATTTTTCTATTTGATAAGCGGTACTGACAACACTTCTTCATATTAAGAACTTTTATATTATCAGTAGAAAAGTGGAGAACACTTCACGAGATTCACTTGGCTAGTCTTGTTGTGTAGCAAAGATGAAACCATTGACTCTTTTATCAAACTCAATAATTGGATAATTAATGAACTAGAAACTAAAATTAGTAGAATCAGAAGTGATCATGGATGTGAATTTAAGAACTTTCATTTCAAAGAATTCTATTCAACGCATGGTATTGACCACAACTTTTCTCCTCCTTATACTCCTCAACAAAATGGGGTTGTAGAAAGGAAGAACATAACCATAGTTGAAATGGCTCGATTCATGCTGAGTGATAACAATCTAACAATGTACTTTTGGGGAGAATATGTTAAAACAACTTGTTATATCTTGAATCGGGTTTTAATTCACCCAATTCTTGAGAAGACACCCTGTGAGCTTTAGCAAGGGTGTAAGCCTAAGATTAGTCATCTCAGATCATTTGGTTGTAGGTGCTTCATTCTAAACACTAAGGAGTAGCTAGGAAAGTTTGATCTAAAGGCTGATGAAGTTATCTTTATGGGTTACTCAACTAACTGCAAGGCATATAGAATATATGTCAAAAGGATTGGCTTATTATAGGAGTCTATGCATGTAGATTTTGATGAAACTAACAATGCAGATAGACGACCATCTAATAAAGACAAAGGAGTAAACCACCCAAAAAATCAACTCAGCATGCCACTTTCTGTGCTTCCCAACCCAGTAAAAGAACCGAAAGTTGAGGAAGTTGAAATTGACGAAATAAACTTCAACGAAGAAGAAGATCAAGCTCAGGCCAGCAACCTAGTGTAGAGACTCCCGTTTTAGATCCAAGTATTCCAAGAGAGATTAGGACTCATTGCAATCACCCCCTCAAAATTATTGTTAATGATGTTCATAATCATGTTATGATGCGAGGTCAGCTCAGTAGAATGATGAGCCATCCAACCTTCATCTCATTGATTAAATCGAAGAAGTTTGAAGATGTATGTGAGCGGGCGACACGGAGCGATGGGCCGAGAGCGCGCGGGTTTCATAGGCGCGGTCCACCGGGGTGTTTTAAAAAAAGATGAAGGAAAGCACCGGGTCTGGGACTCGGAAAAATAGGTTAAAAAGAGAAAAAAGACGAAAACGTTTAAGATCGGTTCGAACCCGAATCCGCCATCTCTCAGTGTGGAGTCGCCACCTGGATTAGCTCTTTCCAGGAATTAGAGTCCTGTGAGGCTTAACGTCCGGGGGACGGCCCACCAAGACACAGAGATT
>CATIWQ010185380.1:0-27829 GCA_949673415.1 Euphorbia schlechtendalii | reverse complement strand
TTTTAATTGATGCTTTAACAAGGTGGTCTGATGTATGTTTATTATCATCAAGAAATATGACTTTTGCAAGATTATTTACACAAATTATAAGATTACGAGCACAATTTCCTGATTATCCCATTAAGACAATTTGTCTTGATAATGCTGGAGAATTTACATCTAAGACATTCAATGATCATTGTATATCAATTGGGATAAAAGTTGAACATCATGTAGGATATGTTCATACAGAAAATGGTTTAGCATAATCATTTATTAAGCGTTTGCAATTAATTGCATGACCATTAATTATATGAACAAATCTCCCTAGTACAGTATGGGGTTATGCAATATTGCATGCATCAAATCTTATAAAATTAAGACCAGTAAGTTACCATGATTATTCTCCATTACAATTAACTTCTGATCATGAACCTGATATTTCTCATCTTAGAGTTTTTGGCTGTGCGGTATATGTACCAATTGCTCCACCACAGAGGATTAAAATGGGTCCTCTAAGGAGATTAGGAATTTATGTTGGTTACGAATCTCCTTCAATAATTAAATATCTTGAGCCATTAACTGAAAATATGTTTACTGTACGCTTTGCAGATTATCATTTTGATGAAAGCACTTTCCCAAAATTAGGGGGAGAAAATAGAAATATAATTTTGGAAAAGAAATCAATATGGACTGTTCCGTCACTTTCTCATATGAATCTTAAATCAAATGATTCTGAACTTGAAGTTCAAAGAATAATTCATCTTCAAAATTTAGCAAATCGGCTACCCGATGCACTTGCTAATCCTAAACGAGTAACGAAATCATATATACCGGCAGTAAATACACCAATTCGTATTAAAGTTCTTGAAGAACAACCTGCTAATAATACTCTGACATGCTTGAAGCGTGGACGACCTATTGGTTCAAAGAATAAAAATCCTAGAAAAATGAGATTTATTTATAATGAAGATACTCTTGTTGAGGATATAAATGTTGATACACTTCCGGAAGAAGTGCAAGCATCTGAAGTACAAAAACCTAAAGTTATTGAAAATGAAGAGATTCAAATAAATTATATTAATAATGAGAAAAGATGCAATAGAGATAAAACGATTGTAGACCATATTTTTTCCTATAATGTGACAGTAGATATTGAAAATGAGAATATAGATCATGAACCATAATCTATTCAAGAATGTCAAAATAGAAGTGATTGGCAAAAATGGAAAGAAGCAATTCAAGCAGAGTTGAATTCTCTTGAAAAACGAAATGTGTTGGACCTGTAGTTCGAACACCACAAGATGTAAAACCTGTTGGTTATAAATGGGTTTTTGTAAGAAAGAGAAATGAGAAAAATGAAATAGTAAGATATAAAGCTAGATTGGTTGCTCAAGGTTTTTCCCAAAGACCTCGGATTGATTATGAAGAAACATATTCTCCAGTGGTGGATGCAATAACCTTTAGATATCTTATTGGTTTGGCAGTGTAAGAAAATTTACAAATACACTTAATGGATGTTGTTACAGCTTATCTTTATGGTTTACTTGATAATGATACTTATATGAAAATCACTGAAGGATTAAAATCGCCAGAAAAATGTGACAAACAAGAACTTTACTCAATTAAGTTGCAAAGATCATTGTATGGATTAAAACAATATGGTCGCATGTGGTATAATCGACTAAGTGAATATCTATTGAAAGATGGTTATAAAAATGATCCAATTTGTCCTTGTGTTTTTATAAAAAGATCGTGATCCAATTTTATTATCATCTCAATATATGTTGATGACTTAAATATCATTGGAACTCCAGAGGAGATTCCAAAAGCAGTTGATTCTTTAAAGAAAGAATTTGAGATGAAAGATCTGGGAAAGACAAAATTGTGTCTTGGTTTACAAATTGAGCACCTAGAAAAGAGGCTATTGGTGCATCAATCAAATTATACACAAAAGATCCTAAAATGTTTTAATATGGACAAAACATATCCGTTAAGCAACCCAATGGTTGTACAATCACTTGATGTGAAAAAGGATATTTTTCATCCTAGAGAAAATAATGAAGAAGTTTTTGGTCCTGAAGTACCATATCTTAGCACAATAGATGCCTTATTGTATCTTGCTAATAATACAAGGCCAGATATTGCATTTTCTGTGAATTTGTTATCAAGATATAGTGTCGCACCTACATGAAGATATTGGAATGGAATTAAACATATAATGCACTATCTTCGTGGAACTATTGATTTGAGTTTATTTTACTCATATGAACCCAAGCCAGAATTAATTGGATATGCAGATGCCGGTTATTTATGTGATCCACACAAAGCTCGATATCAAACAGGCTATTTATTCACATATGAAGGAACAACTATATCTTGGCGGTCTACAAAGCAGACTATTACGGCTACTTCCGCAAATCATGTAGAATTAATAGCAATTCATGAAGCTAGTTGTGAATGTGTATGGCTGATATCATTAATCAAGCATATTCGAGAAGTATGTGGAAAAGTAACGACTAAAAAAGATCCGACAACTATATATGAAGACAATGCTGCTTATATTGCTCAATTAAAGGAATGATACATTAAAGGAGATAGAATAAAGCATTATCACCAAAAATTTTCTTCACTCATGATCTTGAAAAGAATGGTGAAATCTATATTCAACAAATTCGCTTTTGCAACAATGTAGCATATTTATTTACCAAGGCTTTACCTTCTTCAACTTTTAAGAAACTAATTTATAGCATCGGAATGCGTCATCTTAAGGATCTTCAGTCAACTTTCAAACAGGGGAGTAAATACTGTACTCTTTTTCCCTTAAATATGGTTTTTGTCCCACTGGGTTTTTCCTTGGTAAGGTTTTTAATGAGGTAGTGTCTCATTCGCAAAATTTACGCATCAAAGGGGGAGTGTTGAAAATTTGATGTGTCGGTAGTCACCAAATACTGTGCGGCTACTATGCAACATTATGATGCAGGGCCTACATAATGAATATTTGATGTATTATGTTTCCTTATTATTTACGATTTGTGCCATTGAGTTTTTCTATAAATAGGATTCAATTTTTCTTATTCAATACATCTCAGAGATAAGAAATAAATTCTCTTTCATATTCTCTCTATGCTTCTCTTCTTATAGCTATAATATTCTTGCAGTTATTTTATTTCCAACATATATAATTGAACCAGTTCACCTGTTGTTTAGTTTCAGGTTAATATAGTTATTTTACAATTACATAATTAAGTGTTATATCCTTATAGTTTACATGTATTTATGCTAAAATGATATAATTAAGTTAACTAGTCTATAGTTTACTTAATTGTTACTTTATCAAAAGTTAGAAAGGATAATGTGATGATAACTTTGTCTAAGGCAAAGTCACCATAGAATTATTCTTATTTAGTTATATTAAAATGATATATTTAATGTTATATTGTTTAACAAAAGAGATGATAAATATCTAAATTTAATGGTTAAGACTGAACTCGTGACTTCTGGAGTTTCTTGTTCGAGCCACATCCAAGACATAATGAGATTTTTCTTTCTAGTTAATGTAAATGGAATTATGCACGGATTTCATTTAGAAATAAATAAACATTTTAACATGATATTTTTTGGTAACATGATATAATTAGTGTTATATATTAAGTTTCTCTTACAAATATTAATTTTTATCATTTTTTTAACATTTGCCTTTTTGAATGAAATGGATAATTCATTGATCATATCTTAATTAAGGTAAACTTAAAAAAAGCACTTTGAGGTTTCATTCATTTTTAAAAGTAGTCCTGGAAAATTTTGGGTCACAAAAACTCTAAAGTTTCGAACCCTTAGCAAAACAACGTTTTTTCACTGGCACCGTCAATAATGATTATGTGCAGGGGCGGACCCAGGATAAAAAATGAGGAGGGGGGGGCTAAATTAATAAGTACATTTTTTTATAATAGTTGATTCATATTATAAATCAATCTAAAGTATTTTCATGTAATTTTTGAGGATTTTTTTATTTAAATTTTAAAAGTTTGATTTATGTATATTAAATTTAATACATGTTTTTTAACAGATAATTTATGCACCTTAATTTACAAATATTTCAAACTATTTGTAAAAAGATGCTTCAAAATATGGTAAATAGCTTGGCTTGTAGTGCTATTAGAATAAGACTCTACAAATCTTACATAGGTAAATAGGCTAAATTCTAATTTATACTTTCATAATTTGTTTACGATATATTAATATTTTGTAAACATGAGTTGTTGATTTGTTAAGTGGCTGGGATGGTTGGGCAGCTAAATTTCAGTGCAACTTGTACACAGTTCGAATCTTAGAAGGTGCATTTAAGTTTTTAACAAATCAAACTAAAAAAACATATGGGATCTGTGGGTTTCAAACTCTAGTTGTCTGAGGGGGGCTAGCTAATGCCTTAACCAACTCTTTCAATCTATTCTCATATCATTAACAATACCTATTATATATAACCTAAAGTCCGGGGGGGGGGGGGGGGGGGGGTTAGAACCCCTATTCCCTATAGTGTGGGTCCGCCCCTGATGATGTGGAAATGGATAATTTAGTAAAAACACTATTTTCTTCGACTTCTCTCCCTTTTCAAACCCTAACATCAAAATTTTCATGAAAATCTCAAAACTTAATCTCTTTCCTTCTCCGAGCAGGATCTCCTTTGTAATTAATGGTCTTCCAACAAATTCACCACTGTCCTCACTACATCAACAACCACTTTGGGTAGTTTCGATTCACCGATGACTCGGACTAGGCACGCATTGATTGTGGTATCAGTAGCTGCAAATTTTGTACAAATATAGTCTTTTATCGTCTAGTTGAAACTGAGAATCATGAATTTGAATGAAAATTGAGTTTGTTTTAATTTGTTTACCTTGGTGGGTATGAATTGGGTTTGAGATCTTAGTTTAGCAGATGCTCTGATATTATATTTGGAATTCATTTTTCTAAATGCAGAGTTTGAAAGGCTTTGCATTTTTATGTTTTGCTTTGAGAGTTTTCAAATAACTTTGATTTTTAGTTATAAAAATGAAGTTTGAGATAGACATGAGAAATATGTATCATTTTACATGTGTTTCAGGCAACCATCCACTGCAGTTTTGATGTCTCGTTGAAGTCACTGCATCCTCGATAGCTTCCTCGTTATTTCTACCCATTTTCTTTTAATTTTAAGTTTTGTTAATTCAAGAAATTTCATTAATTAGCTATTTGCAAATTAGATATATGTGAATTGTGATGTTATTATTTTGAAATATTTCATTTGTGTGATGAGCCGAAGAATGGTTAATCAATATTCTATTAAGATTCAAAGTTAAATTGACAAATTCGTTCAGCTTATTTAAAATTTAAGAAGAAAGGAAGTAATTGAGTTGAGGAAGAAGGATTTGTTGAAGGGAGAAATGTGGAACAAGAAGAGCATATGTATTTTTTGAGAAGTTTTGGCCCTTTTATAGTTGGGAAAAAAATGAGGTTTCCAGTTTTGTCTTGGCCACGTCATCATTTTTGACGATGTGAGAAAAAATGTCATGTTTTGCCAACGGTACGATTTCTTAGAGCCTCATTATGCAACCCAAATTTCTCTGCGTCCGTTTTGAAAATGATCCAAACTTAAACATCCATTTTTATTATAATTCATTCCCATCACTCAACACACGCCTCTAAACAATTAACAGCTTCCATGGTTTCAAGATCCCCAAATTATTCTTAGAAAATAGTTTGCCACATGACAAACATCCTTGAATCACAAACAAAGCAACATGTTCCCACCTTGAAACCATTCTCACATAAACCGGGGTCATATAACACTTTTCTAAATTTTATTTCTAACTTTTCTCTTTTCTATTGTCCGTGCAAATAATTAAAATTATTTTCAAATTTTTTTGCTTGTAAAATCCTACCCATTGAATAGAAAACGAATGGTTCAAAATTATGTAACTTCTCTATGCAACTGGAAATCATATGCAGGAAATCCTTATCCGTATATTAAAATTAAGTTTCACTTACAAAAGGTTAAGAAGTGGGAAATCCCAAAAATCTAGATATGCCCTTATTTATATTAAAAAAATTTGTTAAGTTTTAAGATAAAATTGAAGTTAAGGGCTCAAATAGCAATAAGTAAAAAAATTCATGGGAAATTATTGTAAATGCTCTCTTTGTACAAATTATTTACTGATTTACCCTTTTACTAATTCCTTGCATTCCATAAACATTTAAAGTTTTTTTTCCCTTGTACGTTCTATTTATTCATGCGTATCCATTATCAACTGATGATGTCACATATGATGTCATTCTTCTTTTTTAATTTTTTCATCTTGTTTTGCCATTATCTCTTGAATCGTTTATTTTGTTGACATGTCGCTTCAGAGTTTTTTGTTCATCTCGTTTTTATTTTCGAAACATCCATTGTGGTATACCTTTTTGAATTTTTTTCGAATTGTTCGATTCTGGTACATTTTTTGTTCTTCATACTAGTTTCATACCAGATACCTATTATTTTTTATTCAATTCAATACTTTGTAGAGATTTATCTTACATGTTGTAATCACTTTCTAATGCATTGTCATTACTTTTTAAGAATAATTTGACACAATTTGTTTTCTTATCAGTTTTCTACCACTTACCTACCAGTTTCTTACTAGATTTGTCATTTTTTGTTCTTCATACAAGTTTCATACCAGATACCTACTGTTTTGATTCAATACTTTGTAGAGATTTATTATATGTTGTAATCACTTTCTAATGAATTTTTATTACTTTTCAAGATTAATTTGATACAACTTGTTCTTCCTATCAATTTCCTACCACTTACCTATGAATTTTTTACTAGATTTGTCATTTTTTGTTCTTCATGCTAGTTTCCTACTAATTTCATACCAGATACCTACTGTTTTGATTCAATACTTTGTAGAGATTTATCTTACATGTTGTAATCACTATCTAATGCATTTTCATTACTTTTCAAGATTAATTTGACACAACTTGTTCTTCCTACCAGTTTTCTACCACTTACTTTCTAGTTTCTTACTAGTTTTGACATTTTTTGTTCTTCATACCAATTTCATACCATATAGCTATTGTTTTGATTCAATACTTTTGAGAGAGTTATCTTACATGTTGTAATCACTTTCTAATGCATTTTCATTATTTTTCAAGATTAATTTAACATAACTTGTTCTTCTTACCAGTTTCCTACCACTTACCTACCAATTTCTTACTAGACTTATCATTTTTCGTTTTTACTTTCAATTTCATACCAGATACCTATTGTTTTGATTCAATACTTTGTATAGATTTATCTTGCATGTTGTAATCACTTGTTAATAGATTTTCATTACTTTTAAGATTATAATTGTTTGTTTTTTGCTATGGAGATAAACGTTTGACATGTATTTGTGTTATCTACCATATTTTCATAACAAATTTGACACAACTTGTTTATCCTACCAATTACATATTACTTACCTACAAGTTTTTTTACTAGATTCAAGTAATTGAAAAAAATTTCGAAAAAGTATATCACAATGGATGGTGTTACGAAGATAAAAATGAGACGATCGGGAAACTCTAAAAGTGGCATGTCTAAAAAGAAATGATTTGAGAGATAATGTCAAATTACGATAAGAAAATTCAAAAATACATGTAGAAGGTAAGGGAGTAGAATACAACAACTTGGAACGTATATAAGGTAAATATGAAACTTAATTGTCAAATAAGTTAGGGAACAAAACCTGGGCTGAAAATTTTCTTAACTTTTAGCCCACTTATAAAATTTTCCCAAAATTCATTGACTAAAGGTTGGGGTTTGTTCGTAACTTTTCTAAATTATAAACAATAAAAGAAAAGGAGAAATTTATAAACTCTCCCGGGTTTTTTTGTATTGGACTAATCATTTTAGCATAAAAATAGATCTTTTACCATTTTGAAATGACTAAAATGCCCGTAAACAATAATTAATAATATATTTTTTTGAAGAATTAGGAAACATTTTAATTTTTTAAGGGTGCGATCATACCAGCACTAATGCACCAGATCCCATCAGAACTCCGAAGTTAAACGTGCTTGGGTGAGAGTAGTACTAAGATGGGTGACATCTTGGGAAGTCCTTGTGTTGCATCCCTAAATTAATAATATATTTAGTGCCACGACAAAGTCACCTAAAAATTGTCTTTTGTTTTGTTCGGCACCCAACAGGCATTGTAATGCTTTCAACTATATTTTATTATGAAGATAAAAAAGTAATCAGTAATAGTAAACAGTTATAAACAACAACTAATAGCGATTGAAACATTTAAGTGAACAGCCGTATCAAACAGACGCATAGTTTTGTTCTAATCAAGAAAAACTGTACTCGAATGAGCCATATTCAAAGTAAAATTTAATTTAATTATATTTTAGTTGGAATTTCGACGAGGCTTGAGGGCTAGAGAAAGGGCAAGGAATGTTGTTGATCCTCTTTTTATCATATTTTTAACTTTCTTATACGTGGTTAAATTTTTTTTTGGTTGATAAGATATTGGATGAACCAATTAATATAATTTTTATCTTATGTTCATTTTTCATTGAACTTGAAATTGATTAGGAATGCATAGTTTTTTCAAATTTATTTTTCTTTTGTTTATCAGTAATCCGTCCTCTGGTGATAGTATATTACACTCGTTTGTGTTCGACTAACGTCTGTTGTTGTATCCTGGGAGATACTTTACCATACGGGGCATAATCTATCTTAAGGAAACCGATTCGGGCCTTAACAGAATCCTCCTTTTCAAGTAAAAGATTTATTTCGGTAGTTCATTATTTTATATTTGGTATTTATTATAATATTTTCAATTCTACGATTTTCATTTATTATGTAATTCAAGTCACTAATATTTCCTTTATTTTTTTTCGTCTCTTTATTTCGAATTATTCATCATATTTTTCTAACAATCTTAAGATAGATTTTTTTTAGTTTATATACTTAAAAGAGACGAACATGATACCGTGACTTGGAGTACCATGACTTGGATTACCGTAACATTAGAATACCTTAATTTCGGACAAAAGTATTGGACTTAATTTCGGAAAGTCTTTTAATTGGACTTAATCTGGACTAATATTAAATGAAAAGTTTACAGATATAAATAAATAAATAAATAATAATATGACAATAATAACAAGTTTGTTTGGTGTACGTACAATTTATTTTCTTATTTGTTATACTAATTGTTATTGTTATTCTGAAATTGTTTTACTTTGTTTGAAAAATTTCAAAAATTATCATGGCTGATCAAATCCCACAGAATGATGAAATTGGTCAAACTCAGAATGAGCAAAACCAAAATAGACAATATGGTCCAATTGGTTCAGTGCCTGTTAGTACAACACCGGTTGCATTTGTACTTGTTGGTGGACCAACTGCTTTTGGTTTTGTTGGTTCTAGGCCAATTGCTTCTGGATCTACAAGTTCCGATCCTCCTCGAAGAAATGAAACTGGAAACTTTTATAGTCAAGCTAACCAAAATGGATAATTCGGTCCTAATGGTTATGGACTAAATGGACTTTCTAATTCTGAGCTTGTTATTGTACCAGAAAGACCAGAAAAATTCAGTGGTGTGAATTTTAAGGTCTGGCAACAGAAAATGTATTTCTACTTGACTAGCATACATTATGATAGATTTGTGAAGGAACATCCTCCTGTTGTACCTGAAGGAGTGGTTGATCATTCTATTAAATCTGTTGTTGATGTTTGGAATTATTCTGATTTCCTCTGTAGAAACCATATTCTTAATGGTTTAATTCCTGAACTATATGAAGTATATAGTGTGAAGCGTACTACTAAGGAATAATGGGAAGAAATAATCAAGCTGAGGATGCTGGTGGTAAGAAATAATTAGTTGGTTAATTACTGGATTTTAAAATGATTGATTCCAAATCTGTTGTAAGTCAAGTGCAGGAGCTTCAACTTTTGATCCATGCGATGGAGGCTGAGAAAATGGGGATTAGTGAACCATTTCAAATTGCTGCAATTATTGAAAAATTGCCACAAAGTTGGAAAGATTTCAAAGCATATCTCAAACATAAGGGAAAGGAAATTTCTGTTGAGGATCTCATTGTTCGCCTACGCATTGAGGAGTATAATAGAATATCAGAAAGAAAATTTTCTATTAATTAAGCTATGGCAAAGGCCAACGTGGTGGAGGTCTATAAGGATTCCGGAAAGGGCAAGAAATCTGGTAAACCCAAGTCTAAAATGGGACCGAAAGGAGGCATTAACAAGAAACAAAAGTTTAATGGAAAATGCTTCAATTATCATAAGACGGGACACAAGTCTTCTAACTGTAGATTTCTGAAAAGGATTGACAAGAAAGAAGTGAATATTGTGGATGGAATTACACAAGATGTAGCTGACATTGACCTTTGTGTGGTAATTTCTGAAGTCAATATGATTGACTCAAACCCTAGAGAGTGATGGCTTGATACTGGTGCTACCGGACACATATGTTGTAACAAGGAATCTTTTACTGGATTGACTCTTGTTGAGAATGGAGAGAAGCTTTTCATGAGAAATTCTACTACTTCCAAGGTGAAAGGACACAGAACTGTGATTTTGAAAATGACCTCCGGCAAGGAAGTAAAACTACAAAATGTCTTGTATGTTCCAGACATTAGGAAGAATCTTATTTCTAGGAGTCTTTTAAGTGCACATGGATTCAAAATAGCGTTTAAATCCCAGAAATTTATTTTGTCGAAAGGGGGCATGTATGTGGGAAAGGGATACGAATGCAATGGAATGTTTAAATTCAATTGTTTATCTTGTAAGCATGGCTCTATTAATATGAAAAAGAACAACATTTCTGCTTATATGATTGAGTCTTCGAATTTGTGGCATGGTAGACTTGGACATGTTAATTTTGATACGTTACGATATTTAATTAACTTAAATCATATACCCACATTTCATATTGATAAAATATATAAATGTGAAATATGTGTTGAGATAAAATTGATCAGATCTTCCTTTAAATCAATTGAAAGAAATTCAGAACCACTTGATTTAATACATACTGATATTTTTGACTTGAAGTTTATTCAATCAAGGGGAGGAAATATATTTCATTACCTTCATTGATGATAGCACAAAGTATTGTTATGTATGTTTAGTTAAAAGCAAAGATGAAGCTATAGAGAAATTTGTACTCTATAAGCAAGAAGTAGAAAACTAACTTAATAAGAAAATTAAGAAGTTAGAAGTGATCGAGGTGGTGAATATGTCACACCATTTGGTGAGTTTTGCTCCCAAAATGGAATTATTCATGAAGTAACACCACCTTACTCTTCTCAATCAAATGAAGTAGCTGAACGTAAAAATCGTACTTTAAAAGAGATGATGAATGCAATGTTAACTAGTTCTGGTTTACCACAAAAATTATGGGGTGAGGCTATTTTGTTAGCAAACTATCTTTTGAATAAGATACCACGTAAGAAACAAGACAAAACTCCTTATGAATTATGGAAGGGTAGAAAACCTTCATATAATTATTTGAAAGTGTGGGGGTGTCTTGCAAAGGTAATGGCTCCATTAACTAAATGAATGAGAATACGTCCAAAAACGGTGGATTGTGTTTTCATTGGATATGCTGAGAATAAGTAATGCATATCGATTTCTTGTGTATGAATCTAAAAATCCTGAAATACACAAGAACACTTTGATAGAATCAAAGGATGCTTCATTTTTTAAAGATGTATTTCCATATAGAAAAATAAATGAAGTGTTAGGGTTCAAAAGATCTCATGAACTTATTGAAAGTAATGGTCAAGTTTATCAATAAAACACTGATAACATTAACAATCTTCCACGGTAGTTGAAGAAGATGATCAAAATTCTCAAGAAGAGAATGACATTGACCATAAGGTAGAGCCCAGAAGAAGTAAAAGGAACAGGATTGAAAAATCATATGGTCCATACTTCTTAACATATATGGTTGAAGCAGAACCTCAAACATACAAAGATGCTATAAGCTCCACAGAAAGTCCCTTATAAAAAGAAGCCATAAGAAGTGAAATTGATTCCATATTGCAAAATCATACATGGGAACTAGTGGACCTTCCTTCGGGAACAAAGCCACTAAGTTCTAAATAGATTTTCAAACATAAGCTAAAAGTTGATGGATCAATTGACAACTACAAGGCTTGTTTAGTCATAAAAGGTTATAGACAAAAGGTCTTGACTACTTTGACACTTATTCTCCTATGTCGAGAATAACCTCCATTAGGATGATACTTGCAATTGCTACTTTGTGAAATCTTGAAGTACATCAAATGGATGTAAAAACTGCTTTTCTTAATGGAGATCTTGAAGAAGAAATCTACATGGAACAGCCTGAGGGTTGCGTAGCTCCGGGTCAAGAAAAGAAAGTATGTAAGTTGGTGAAATCTTTATATGGTTTAAAGCAAGCACCAAAACAATGGCATAAGAAATTTGATGATGTCATGATGGCTAGTGATATCGGATTAATGAGTGTGATAAATGTATATATGTCAAAACTACAAACGATGGATATGTTATTCTATGTTTATACGTTGATGACATACTCATTATTGGAAGCAATGAGAAGATGATAAAAAGTACCAAGAATATGTTAAATTCAAGATTTGACATGAAAGATATGGGACCATCAGATGTTATTTTAGGAATCCAAGTTAAATGCTCACCTTACGGTCTCATATTAACACAATCACACTATGTGGATAAGATACTAGACAAGTTTAACAAAGATGATTTGGGTATAGCCAAAACACTGTTAGACGTCAGTCTATATTTATCCAAGAACAAAGGTGAATGCATAGATAAAGTGGAATATGCAAGGGTTATAGGTAGTCTAATGTACCTTACAAGTTGTATAAGGCCTGACATCACTTATACTGTAAGCAGTTTAAGCAGATTTACGAGTAATCCTAGTAAATGCCATTGGAACGCTATTGTGAGAATATTAAGGTATTTATGATATACTCGTAATTATGGACTGCACTATACGAGAGAACCTGCTGTACATGAAGCATATTATGATGCTAGCTGGATAGTTGATGTGTTCACTCTAGGAGGAGGAGCAATTTCATGGAAATCCTCAAGGCAAATAATTATAACTCGTTCCACAATGGAAGCTGAGTTTGTAGCCTTGGATAAAACGTGAGAGGAAGCCGAATGGCTACGAAACTTCTTGGAGGATATTCCTGAATGGACCAAGCCTGTGCCTGCAATATGTATACATTACCATAATCAAGCAGCGATTAAAAGAGAATAAAATGTGATATATAATGGTAAATTGAGACACATGCGCTGTCAACATAATACCGCAAGACAACTGATCTCAACATGAGTTATCTCTATTGATTTTGTAAGATCAAAGGATAACTTAGCGGATCCACTAACCAAAGGGTTAAATAGAGATCAAGTTGAAAAGACATTTAAAGGAATGGGACTAAAGCCCATGAATATTTAAGGCGCTATGTGAAGGAAAACCCAACCATGTTGATTAGAGATCCCAAGATCTTGGTTCAATGGGACAATGTAATTGCATAGACTTTGTGAGGTCATTGTGGGGGTAACCCCGTGTCCATTCCTATGATGTAAACAGTGACAAAACGGGTTAAGGGTAAGCAATGAAAGTGCTTTTAATGATTCTTTATGCATCAATGTTTAGAGTAAAAGAGATCACCTATTTGAAAGTGAAGTGGGGTCGCTTCAAAAGAAACTAATAGGGCTTAGTTATCTTAAACTCTTGCAGAACCAGGATATGTTCATGACCATACGACCATAACAATGAGAACAAAAACCGAGTTAGAATTAGTATTTGTGTGAGGTATATCATCATTTAACTAAACGTCAGAACAGTTCAAGAATATCGCGTCTACTAGTCAGACTGTAAAGTAAATATACTTTCACAAGGGAAGGTTCAAGGCTTGTAGTCCACCTATCCTATGCAAATATTGATTGTATTATGCTATCATCAAATTAAGTCTTCGTATTTCTTATTTTCTTTTATGTGGGGGATTGTTGATAAATTAAAAGAAAGATTTTTTTGGTTGATAAGATATTGGATCAACCAATTAATATAATTTTTGTCTTATGTTCACTTTTCAATGAACTTGAAATTGATTAGGAATGCATTTATAGTTGTTTGTTCATTGTCTCCTGAATTTGCCTATAAATTGAATTCTAATTGTTTTGCGGATATAGAAGACACGAAAAGACAAGAGAAAAAGGTAGAGTTTTTTCAAATTTATTTTTCTTTTGTTTATCAGTAATCCGTCCTCTGGTGATAGTATATATTACACTCGGTTGTGTTTGACTAACGTCTGTTGTTGTATCCTAGGAGATAGTTTACCGTACAGGGCAAAATCTATCTTAAAAAAACCGATTCGGGCCTCAACAGAATCCTCTTTTTCAAGTAAAAGATTTATTTCGGTAGTTCATTATTTTATATTTAGTATTTATTATAATATTTTCAATTCAATGATTTTCATATATTATATAATTCAAGTTACTAATATTTCATTTATTTTTTTTCCTCTCTTTATTTCGAATTATTCATAATATTTTTCTAACATAAATAAATAAGTTAAAAAGTGATAACAAAATTTGTTTGTCGTATAATGAAAAAAAAAAATTCAGTAACGACTTAATTCGGTTTAAATATATAATGTAATTGTAAACAAAAAAACATTATTTATGTTATTGTTGTTTTCCACTACAAAATAAAATATAATGAGTTTTGTTATTTTAATAAAGAAAGTTATTTATGGTTGGAGGGTGAGAAACCTTAACTTTGATTAAGTTTTGAATAAAAATATCTCAATAAAGATACTTGTAAATACTATTAAAAAAGTAAAAGTTATTTTGCTCTTCACCGTCATTAGATTGGTAACGTGAAATGTAATTGTATGGTAAGAGCATCTTCAGTAGATAGTTTATTTTAATATTAGTCTTAATACTGTGAGTGGATGATATTTTCGGACCCGCGCGGTCGCCGCGAGGCGCCGGCCCCGTGAGATGGGGTATGGGGGTTTTATGAAAACACGAAATGAGAAAGAAAAGTTTTGAAAGACTCGAGACCTAAACCTCTCCTCTACGTTGTTACAAAGTCGCCACCAGGATCAGCTCTTCCAGGAAATTCGGTACAGCCTAGATTCGTTAAGCCTAAACCTCATCGTAGTAAAGAGATTTGGGTCCGGATGAATTACCTATTTTGTAGTTGTTTGAGTTTTAATTATGAGAGGACAACCACCTTTAAGACATTTCAATTTAATTTCTAATCATTTTCGGTTTATATTAGAATTAAACATACACATGCGGAAAGTGATAAATAAAGCGTTAAAAAAATTAAAGAAAGCGGTAAATAAAGCAAACACAAGGCTTCTAACCTAAAGGGGTATGGTAAAAAATAATACAAACCGGGGGTAATATACAAATGATCCTAAATACAAATGATCTACAAATACATTTTATTTACAATCGTGATACCCGAAGGAAAATAAAACACTAACATACATCTAACCTAGACTACCTGCATCTACAAAGGTTAGCATGAGATATATATATCACAACATCATGACACAGTTAGTTAACCAAACATGACGGAATTAGTCATGCAAATAAGTTGGATTAGGGTGAATCGCGTGCTAATTGATTTAAAAATGGGGAATTCGAGTTCCTCGCGCACTTTTATTGGAAAATAATTGATTTTAGACTCGATTCACAAATTTTATTGTTTAAGATTTAATCATGACATAAATGTAGTAGGTTATCTGGGAAAAAGGGATTTCCTGTCATGTGGGGCCTAAAACAGTAATAAAGAACAGGAAAATAAACAGATTAGGCCGAAACTACAAAAACGACAATAAATAAAACACAAAATCAAGCCAAAGAGTCTCCAAAAGCTCAGAATCTTACCCCTCCGACGTGAACCCGCAAGTTTTGAAGCCAGAAACGCGGAAGAACGAGATCCCGAAGTCTTTTTGTAGTCGATTCGGTAGAAAAAAGCTAGAAAAGAAGGTTTTTTAGTGAAAGGAATAGAAAACCCGAGAGTTAGATTTTCAGTTTCTAACTCAAACCTGAAAGGAAGAGGGAGTTTCGGAGAAAAAGCGTCGGAAAACGAAAGTGTGGAAGTTTCCTAACTTTTTCCCAAAAAGTCCCTAATTTCTCTCTCAAGGAAATTTTCCCAAAAAGATAAGTCTCCCCTTCAAAATTCTAATTTTTTGGTTTATATAGGGGTGGGTAAAAAATGTAGACAAATGAGAAAGGAGGGATATTTTTCAGACAAAAAAATTAAAAGTGGGTAGCAAGTCAGTCGGGACCGGCCCATTTGGGTGGACTGGGACCGACCTAAAATGGACCGGTCCCGGATCGGTCTGGGTTCACTTTAGGCGAACCCAAACCGGTCTAGATTCGGGACCAGCCCATAAGAGGGCCGGTGACAGGTCCGATCAAGACCGGTGACTAGCCTACTTATTGGGCCGGTCCTAAAATGGACCGGTCCCAACCGGGTTTGGATCGATCCGAAAAGTCGGGCCGGTCCAGGCTAGTTTAACCGGGCAACAATTAGGGAAATGGGTTTTTTTGGTTTTTTCTATATTTTTATGATTTTTTTCAATGAATTTTGGGCAGTTCTAGTTTGGTTTTGGACGGTTTTGACTTTCAAAATACCAAGGATCTCCTCCGAACGCCTTGTAACTTCTAAGAGGATCACTAAAACAAAAAAGGCAAGTGAAAATATTTCTCATCATCTCTTCGCTAGAAGGACCAAGAATCTCGTGCTTACAGCTGCCCCTTGTGTAGTTACTACTGATATAAGTCAGAATCGCTACACGAAAAGGGCAAGGGATAGAAATCATACCAGGGTCGGCATGACTTTGTCGAAGTTGACCTCTAAACATGGAAGACCGCCGCACTCCTTAGAACTTTGACGAGGTTGACTTCCAGTTTTGTAGCGCCTAGTCCTCATCCTTTGGTTGGTTGAGTCGTCTTCCAGGTTTTTAGTGCCCAGTTGACGAGAATGACTTCCAAGTTTTTAGTGCCTAGTTGCCTTCCAAGAGAGGTTGAGTCATCTTCTAGGTTTTTAGTGCCTAGTTGAGAAGGTTGACTTCCTGATTTTCAATGCCTAGTTACCTTCCAAGAGAGGTTGACTTGGTCTTCCAGGTTTTTAATACCGAGTTGACGAGGTTGACTTCTAGGTTTTCGGTGCCTAGTTACCTTCCAAGAGAGGTTGAGTTGGTCTTCCAGGTTTTTAGTGCCTAGTCGACAAGGTTGACTTCTAGGTCTTCAGTGCCTAGTTGCCTTCCAAGAGAGGTTAAGTTGGTTTGAAAACCTGAGATGCAACAGAGTTGTTTTGAAGTTAGCAATGGTGATAAGAGCATTTTAACTCCTTGATTGACATTTTGGAAATAAAATATTTTTCTCCTTCAATCAAGAGTTAAAACGAAAAGAAAATTGATTAAGTTGAAGAAATTTGGCTTGTTCCGAAAATACTATAAAGGCGCCTTTGAAAGGGTTGGATTTGCCCTTGGCTCTGACTGCGGGGAAGATATTGCTTTTTAGAGTTGCAATTTCGATCGGGTGAGAGATACCGGTTGAAAATATGGTCCGATGATGGCTTGGTGGGGGCGCAAAAGGATATTGGCCCAAAATGTCTAGATGCAGCAGTTGAAAAAAGAGAGGAAAATGAGGAGAAATTGGCTGATTTTATTTTGCAGAGCAGGCTTAAGAATGCTGCCCAAAAAGAGGGGCCGAGGAGGCTAGGTAGGGGGGGCACAAAAGTATATTGGCCTGAAATGCCTTGACAAAAAAGTAGTTGAAAAATGAGGAGAAAATGTGGAAGTTGGAAGTAAAAAGCGGTACAAAGTAACCTTTGGGGTTCCTTCAGAATTCTCTATATAAAGGAATGAAAATTAAAAAATGACTTCACTTTTTCACTTTTCCAGAGCTCATCTCTCTAAATTTCGACGATCCTGAACAAACTTCGCGATCGTCGTCCTTGTAGTATGAGCATTGGGGATTGTGATGTGAGACCTAACGGCACACGGACCTGCTCTGTGTCACAAGCGTTCGAGCTTCAGCCTAACGATCTCTTTATGGATTATACCCTTGACTTGCCTATTGCTTTGGTTACAGCTCTAGAGAGGCATACTTCTCATCTCCAAGTATTCCTAAAACTTGTTAATTACGTCCGATTTTTTTAATCGAACCAGTTGTGTAAATTGTTAGATAATTTGAAATTTTAATTTGAAATTTTAAAAAATGCCATGACAATAAAAAAAAATTTCAAAAATATGCGAGGACTCGTGAAAATAATATATGGAAATGAGGCTGTAAAACGTAAAACCCGAAATGGGGACTTTTTTGGTCCCCTTTTTGGGATCGACGCGGTACGCCAGCTAGGTCGGTCTCGACCATCTAGGCCGGTACCAACCCATCACTGCACCGGTGTGGACAAGGCATCTTGTCCACCGGTTAGGATGGCCTGATCAGACCGATTCTAGCTAATCGGATCGGTCCCAGATTTCCGCCAACCGCGCACCTAAACTAGCCTAAATCGATTTTTTTTATTTTTGTCCAAAAAAGAAACAAATTTTAACTGAGAGCTAGGGTTAAGATGCAGTGTTTTGATAGATTTTTAATTAATTATTTTAAGTTAAATTAACTAAACAATAAATTTAAAATTAGTTCAAATTAGATCAAACTAAGTCTAAATAAATTATTTAAATGCATGAATTTGTTTTATTTATTTTACACTTCGCACATTACCATGAGATTAAATGCAATTATACAAGTGAATGCAAAAACTTATCGTGATTTGGCACGAATTCCGTAATCCCAGACATATGAGGGCATCGATGTTGTGAGCCGGTGCGGAGAGTTGTGGAGGCAGATCCATGAGGATTCCATCGCTAGGCAGGATTATAGGTTGGTGGCGGTAATAGATGCCACGGTTTTTGGGCCATTGATTCGTGCTCTCCCTCCGGCTCCGAAGGGATTGAGCTACATTATCCTCGATGCTCTTATTGAGAGGTGGAGCAAGACCACCCACATTTTTCATTTGCCAGTTGGAGAGCTCACGATTACTCCCTCTGATATCGTGGTTCTGATTAGGCTTAGGCGGTCAGGGTGGACCCTACGCTTTGATACTATCATGGACAAATTTCCCTATTCTCGATCTACCATTGATAGAGTCGAGAGGCTGATTGACGTCCGACCATCACCATATTCTCAGGTGTATATTAGCGATGTCGTAGCCTGGTGGGGGAAACTCGATGAGATATATGATGAGGGGGTGCCTCAGTTCATTCGATCCTTCATTGTTGTACTCCTCTCTAGCATTTTCTTTCTAGTGCCCAATAGTTAGCTGATCTACATCATTGTGCCATTATTAGAGGACATAGATTCCATCTTAGGATGGAATTGGTGCCGAGCTATCCTGGGCCAGATCTACTACAGACTTGATTGTTGTGCTCGACGCCCTATGAAGGAGCTGAAGGCAGGATGTTTGTGGATCCTGGTGAGTCTTTAGACTCCTTTACGTTTCATTACTTCAACATTGCTCCTATACTAATATAATACATTTACAGCTATGGGCATTCGGGTATCACGTTATTCTCCCTCTAAAGGTATCGGGGCATGCACCGCCGGATGCCCAATTTTTTACTTTTTGGATGCTTCCATGGAAAGATAGGGTAGATAGACATTCATGGTATCGGGAGTACCTCTGATGTCTTCGTCGTAGTTGGGTATGCACCTATTTCTTTTATAGCTTTATTATTATCAATTATTTGCGCACTCGATATTCTGACTTGGCTTTTTATTGCAGATCCACATCGATCCATGGCTTTCCCTCCCTGATTATGCTTATATTATGAGGGTTCAACGCGACCTAGATGATTATCGTCTGCTTTACGAGTACCCCTTTACCCATGAGTTGTATTTAGGGGAGCGCATCCGAAGGTGGCGGACCAGCCAGGTTTCGAGGAGGAGGGTTCCGCTGGGTATACCCACCGGGTTATTCTGGCCCCATCTATTTCCCGCAGATGAGCTGGCACTACTTATTTAGGGTGGAGGATAGAGGATCCCCTCGATCACCCGGTGATATCAGGAGTTTATGGCTATTTGCTTCCTCCGTGCCCGAGGTGGTTGCCCAGGGATGAGCCCATGCAAGTGGCGACAGTGGATGCCCCTAGTGACGGGAGCAAAGGAGATGATGATGATGAAGTAGATGATCCTCCCAAGGCCAGGGATGAGCATATGGGACCAAAGGAATGTCTCCCTACTATGGGAGATAGTCGAGCTTTTCTTGGTATGAGCCGGGCAGTTCAGGAGCCTCGGGATCTGGGGGGGGAGCCCACATTTTTTACAGATCTTGGTGTGTGACCCCTTTTCACAAGGTAAACATCTTCACCTTTGATTTTACCCTCATTTATGCTTATTCTAATAGTAAACTAAACCTCAAACTTCTTGTTACAAGCACAAGCTCGCAAGAAGAAGACTAGATACATCAAGGAGGTAGTCTTTGAGGAGACTGGGAGCCAACAAGGTAGGAGAGAGAGAGGTGGAGTCCCACCGTCGCAGCCTGCCAGAGGACCAGCAGGAGAGACCTTGGCTCCCCAAGTGATAGAGAGAGTCCTCGAACAGGAGATGGAGACCGCCTTCATCCTAACGACACGACTAGGTGTAAGCACGGGATTTCACCCCGTATCGCGAGTTTGATGATGAATCTGTAATTTATTTTTCCCTTGCTAGTTTTTTTTACTTTTTACAGGGCCATGAATTCATCCGAAGGAAGCTTACTTTGTTTCTTTGAGCCTTAATCGTTTTTAGGCAATTTCAGCATAAAAAGCCCAAGGCAAAGAAGCAATGTCGTTAACGACATTGCATTGACATCAGAACCAGAATTGCACTTTGTGTACTTTTTCAGCTAAAAATTCAAAATTTTCAGATTCTATCATTGAAATACAGCTGGCACACCCCACTAAAGACTTTTTAATCCTAACATTTGCATAGGGATTGAGAAATTAGTTGAAAAAAGGAAAAAAAGAAAAATCAAACTTGGTCTTCTCTTTTGGATTGAAGGGAGCTGAGTTCCAGCAAAGAAATAGGGGGAAGACATTTTTTAGCAGAGATTTTTTTTAACAAAAAGAGAAAAGAAGGAATCTTGAGAGAAAAGTTTCCTTTGAAGTTGTTTTTGGTTCTTGAGTGTTTTAAATACAGTTTAAGTGTTTTCATAACCAAGTAATCATCTTTTAATCCCTTTGAATTTGTGTTTCTAGAACTTGAGTGTGTAGTCATGAACTTGGGCTATCTTGGGTAATTTAGGCAAGTTCGAGGTTTAGTTCACTTGTTTCGGAAAGTGAGGTATATTGAGAATTTAAGCAGTGCTTGAGGTTTGGACTTGAATGGAGAGTCTACAACATCTTTATCACTCACTTGAAGGTTACTACACCTTTTGAAACATCTACTTTGGCAAGGAATAGATCCCTTCCATAGATTTTCGGTAAACCACCAAATCCAACTAATAAGAAACAAGGAGAGCTTCCTGGAGGAATTCATGGACCTTAAAGAAAGTGGAATCATGATTACAGGATAAGCCTCTGAGTTCCTAGAGTTTGTGCTTACATTTATATACTTTTCATTTTAAAGTTTCATTTTCTTTTCGGTTTTTTTTCTGTTTTTGCACACCAATTTGTTTTCCTAAAATTGCTGTATGATTTCAAATAATTTTGAGTATTTTTTACATAGAAATATTCTAAACATCTTGAGCTTTCTGGAATGATAAAGATCATCCAAATCGGTGAAGTATAGCAAAAGTTATGATCGTGTGAAGTTTCAGATTTTTGTTTTGCTGTTTTCTACTGTTTCTGTGTGTTTTTTGCAAGTCTGGAACTTCAATGTCATTAACGACATGACCCCATGTCATTAACGACATTGCGATATCATTAACGACATTACCCTTGGCAAAATGCAGTTTCGCTTTGTTTTGCTCCGTTTCGAATCGTTTGAGCCCGGAACGACCTGCTGAGACCCTTCTGAGTTTAGAAATGCATCATTGGGGGTAGCAAACCTCTAAATTTTAATTATTTAAGATTTATATATGATTTATTAATGTATTAATATGTCGATTAAAGTTTGGAGTAGCAACAGAAGCGCTTCAGGCCATTCATATCGATATCGTCCTTCACAGGGTAGTCAGTAACGATATGGATGACATCGTTACCGTTGTTAACCCAAACGATGGATATGTTATGCATGTTCAGCCTAGATTTATGTTTCTAAATGTTGTTTTAGGTCACCTATATGAAGGAAACTCAAATTCCCTGATAACCGACTCAATAATATAACATGCGGCATTTTCACTAATAAAAATGACCAACATAGTTGAAAATAAAAATGAACAATTTTCATTGAATAAGAACTTTGAAATCTCCGTTGTTTTTACCTTGGCCACACGGGTCTTTCCAAAATCCCAATTGAGCATGCGTGGTACACTTGGTACATATTTGTGTGGTGGAATATCCCCTGTGCTAACCTTTGTGGATGCAGGTAGTTTAGGATAGATACATGTTAGTGTTTAATTTCCTTTGAGGCATTTATCAAATGTAATATTTGTTAGATATCAATGTATTTAGGCGATTTGTAAATCCCCTATCCCAATATGTAATTAATCCCGTAGATTAGGCGCATTTAATTTCCTAAGTGTTTACTTTCTCGCACTTTGTTTATCGCTCTTTGCATGCACTCTAAATAATCAAAGAAATAAGCCGAAAGCATCTAGATTGAATCGAAATATCATAAGTGTGGTTTCCAAACGGAAATGATGTTAACTCAAATGATGACTAAATAGGTAACTCATCTGGACCCGAATCTTTGAACTCTGGTACCGTTTAGGCTTAACGGATCTAGGCGGTGCCAAATTTTCCCGGAAGAGCTGATCCGGGTGGGGACTCTGAGTACCATAGGCTAGAGATCCTGATCTCGAGTCCATTAAGCTTGAAAATCATTTTCAAACAAACAAGTATTTTCTCCGAGCTGCGCAATTTGAGGCGTCGCTCCCTTCAAAAAACCCCACGCCCCATCTCACGAGGTCGGTGCCTCGCGACGTCCGCGCGGGTCCATAACGTCGTCCGATCACAATGGTGACTCCGCTGAGGATTATTTTTTTTATAAACTTACAATTTTAAAAGATTTTGGATGAGTATTGAAAAGTCATCAAATGAGTTAACCCACATTTAAAATATCGAACAAAAGCATATGCATTAGATGGCTTAGCCTTTAAGATTAGGGTGCCCTATTTACTGTAAAGCTTGTGAAAGTATCATTTGCAACCCCATGGCGACCAAAGATACTTAGCGGGTGAATCACTTGTTGCCATATCGCATATACCTCCCTCGTTCGCACCTATTTGGGGAGAGGCTTGGAGTGTATCTTAGTGCAATAAGAACCTTCTACATCAACAGTTCATTGACTGAATTCATATAAGGAAACCATAGACACTTCCCTTAGGTTTTCCAAATCAAATGCATATCTTATGCAGGTTCACTCCTTAATACCTTACGGTGTTAAGATGACCCAAGCCTAGATTTAGAAGCCTAACCCTTACACACGGGAGGCATAAGGTTGGAGGTGATGTGTCGAATATTATGTGCTATGTGTTCATTTCATCACCATGTTTATTTCATGTAAAGTACCATGCTGACCCATGATTTGTTGTGCAGACACGAATTATACACACACGTCATTATCCAGACACCATCTACCTAGAGTTAGAAAGACGCGATGAGACAGTGTCACCTAGGGTTAGGACCACCCATGGTCAAGATAATAATACTTACTCAGCACTCAAACCTCTGTCCGCTTAGAATCATGGACTTCTAAGCCTAGGGTATAACACACCGTTCTATTCGAACTTGAACCTAGAATTAGATTATGCGACAAGGAAGCGTCACCTAGGATAGGATCATCCTTGGTTAGAGCAGTGCCCGCTTGGCACCCGAACCTCTACTTATTCGAGGTAACAAACCCGCTATGCTAAGAGTCATACGGTACAATGCACTATTTACCTCTTAGGATAGGATCATCCTTGGTTATAGCAGTGCCCGCTTGGCACCCGAACCTCTGCTTATTCGAGGCAACAAACCCGCTATACTAAGAGTCATACGGTACAATGCACTATTTACCCGGACTCGCACAATTGTGTGAAAGCTGAACAAAGCCACTTCACGAGATGAGAAAGAGCCACAATTGCGAATTCTCAAAAAGCCCAGCCTTTTACCATACAGGTATTACGGCAATCAACTTGTTTGTTCCAAGTGGATTGGTAAACATAAGTCACACTTTAAACCAAGCCTATCATCACACAGGTATTATGGCAATCAACTTGTTTGCTCCAAGCGGATTAGCAAACACAAATTATAACCTCAACCTTTTACCACATGGGGTATTATGGCAATCAACCTTTTTGTGCCAAATGGATTGGTAAACATAAATCACACTTTAAACTAAGCCTATTACCACACAAGTATTATGGTAATAAACTTGTTTATTCCAAACGGATTGGCAAACACAAACCATAACACCAACCTACTACCACACGGGTATTACGGCAATTAGCCTGTTTGTTCCAAATGGATTGGCAAACATAAGTCACACTTTACCACACGGGTATTACAGAAGTCAACCTATTTTGTTCCAAATGGATTGGCAAAACATGAGTCACACCTCAACCCCAAGCCTACTACCACACGGGTATTAAGGTAATCGACCTATTTGTTCCAAGTGGATTGACAAACACAACCCTCGACATCACGAGATGTCACCTCAACCTCAAGCCCTCACCACATGGGTCGGGTCTTATTATCATTTGAGTTATGTCTTTATTACTAATGACTAACCTTGTTTGTTTCAAATGGCTTGACAAACATAAATTTTATCGCATCACGGCATATTAACCCTTTGTAATGCAGCCATGTCATATGCATCTCGCACATCAACATCAAGTATGTCAAACATGCATTTCATATCTGATGAAGCTGTTCGATTGTGTTTGCTTCAGTTAAGGCTTGCCTAGAGAACTTTCCATCAAAGGGTATTTCACACACTCATCGCAGAAAAGACTCGAGTTTAGATTTGGGTTCGGGTTCAAGTTCAGATTTTGGTTCAAATTAGAGATCGATTTTTGGTTCGGGTCAGAGTTTCGGGGTGATGGATCCTCAAGATGGTCATGGAACAGACAAGCAGATTTCGCACGAGGTGCCAATTGTCCAACAAATCCCTTAAACACCTGCTCAGCAATGGCCAACACTGTAAGCGCCATTCTCTACATGATCAATTTGCTCAACCGCTACAGTTTCACCTTCTTCTACATCAGCTAAAGAACCGTACTTCAGATACTCACCTATCATCAGATTACCCAATTGGGAATCATGTCACTATTTCCCAATTTGGCGCAGGAACCTCGCAACCCCAATACCACCATGACCAAATGGGGTTAACACTATCCCAAACACCGAATCAATATAGTCAATGTCTAGGACTATTCGGTCAATTTAAGACAGGTCAGACTTTTGGGGGTAATGACCATTCAGGGTTGAGGCAAGCTAATGCCTTCCGGGTTGCTCAATCCCAGAATCAATTTAATCAGGGGCAAGTTGGTCAACAATTGGTCGATTCAAATCCGTTTCATCCAGGTTGGCATCGCTCTACTTCATCTGCAAGAAAAGCTAGACCTTCATCTAGTTTCATTCCACCATGTCCGAGCTTTGCCTCACAACCAGCGATCCCTCAAAATCCCGATGCCCCATCCTCCTTCAACACAAGCTTGACCATTTTAGCCCAACCACCTCAATATCCGACCATGTCCCAGGCACCATCTGCTCCCAACTTTATGGCCACTCCTAGAGGCACCATGATCCCCCAGGGGCAAGTTAGCCAAAGAACCACAATGTTCACTCCTCATCTCAATTTTCAGCAAGGGACTAATGGGATGGTCCCCCAATATCTACCTCCCAATATAGCAGAATTATGGTAGCAGTTTTTGGCTACACACGCTATCCAACTCCAGAATTTCTAGCCAAACTACTACCATGTACCTCTGGTAATACGTGATGAGGAGTGGCTTCCCGAAAACTTTGTCATGCCGAGATTAGAGAAGTATGAGGGAGAAGGAGATCCCTGATCACATTTGGTCAACTATCAGACTATGATGAGAGCTATGAGGATCGGTGGATGCTGGCTAAGCTCTTTGTTGTTACATTAGGAGGGCTAGCCAATGAATGGTATAACAACCTACCTTTAGAAATAGCTCATGATTGGAAGCACCTCTCAGAGGCCCTAATAGAGCAGTTGGCTTCAATTCTGAAATAAAAACCACCATACAACATATTGAGGTTGTTAAGCAAAGACCCAAGGAATTTTTCAAACCCTACTACAACAGGTGGATGGCTACCCAAGTTCTACTCAAGGATAAGCTTAGTCTGTTTAATATGATTATAAAGCTATTGACCGGGGAATTTCTAGTATACCGATAGAGGCTCGGGACTGACACTTTCACTTCTTACAATGAGGTTTCCGAGAAAGCTGAAAAGCTTGAGTGGATAGAATCCCTGGACACACCCATGGGGAAACCAACCAATGAGCACTAATGCGAAAAGGTGATAATTGGGAAAGAAGACCCTCCGCATGTGGAGGATGAGGATGCTAATAATGTAATAATTAGTATTTTAAACTCTTTTATATTAACAAACTCTGTCAAGGAGGCTTTTGAATCTTCGAATGATTCGAACTTTGCTTGCTTGCTTGATATCCTTTCGAATGACATTACACATTCTTGTGAACATGAGCATAATGTTTTTGGCATGCATGACGCATTATCGAATGAAATTAATTTGGGTATATATGAATCCCCTATAATAATTTCAAAAGATTTGACTCTTGATGAAAAATGAGAGATAACATAAGTACTTAGACAACACGTGATAGCGTTTTCCTGGTCCTATGAAGACATACTAGAGGTCGACAGAAAAATCATCAAACATAAAATCTCCACTGACAATTAAGTCAGTCAAATAGAAGATGACACGATTGAGACCAAAATGGTCCGGAAGAGTCAAGATAGAGGCAACAAAGCAAATCGAAGCTAAGTTCCCCAAAGTAGTTAAACACCCGATAGGTTGGCTAACATAACGCTAGTGCCGAAGTCACAAAGAAGAAGTCAAGCATTTCAATGTGTCAACTAATTCATCACGCGGCTCATCACCATTTGTGGGCTGGTGATCACACTATTGAAGGGGTACCAATAGACAACGCCTGTTTGCTTTCGATGGAATCAAGTTATGTCTAATGTAGGTTTTAAAGCCTTCCATTCCTGATAAATCACTCATTCCTTATTTGGATATTAAGAAATCAGGGAAAACAATTGAAAAGGCGAATATCAAGCATCATCGCTCATCACCGTGTATACCTCAAGCTAACATAGCAACAAGAGCGGCCAACAAAATAATCAGAAAATGCTGAACGAACAAGCTGCTAAAGTCATGGATATAAACCAACCAAGACAAGCTCAAACGCTATCACGTTTAGGTGAAAGAAATAAATCATGCAAAAAAGCAGTACAATAAGTAATTAGCCTGTCAATTAGCACTCTGCTAGTTGAGCAAAAATTAGGGCATCTTTTCAAAATAGAAAAAGAATATTCCTCTAAGTTGAAAACCCGAAAGGGCGGCTCAAGGAAAAACTTAGGACATCGTGAGAAAAGCAAACACATTGATTAGAAAACCTGAAAGGGCTAGTTAATGGCAGGAGTCAAATCAT
>CATIWQ010185376.1:0-13077 GCA_949673415.1 Euphorbia schlechtendalii | reverse complement strand
TCTTTATTTTGTCTATGGGTTAATTTGTAAATTATGAAAGTTGGCAATTAAATTTATTTAAGGAATTAAACTATGAAGTTTAATTATTAAATTTGTTTGGGTCATTTTCATGATTTAATTAAACCTAAACCTAATTTAATTTGGGTGTAAATAGAAAAATAATAATAATAAAGAAAAAGAAAAACCTAATTCTAATCCAACTTTGTAGGAATAAAAATGTGAATATGAGGCCACCATAATGGGGTGAATCACATTTTTTTCCAGCCATGGTTAATTAGGATTCTGTTTTTTTTCTTGGAGTTTTCTCTCTTGTTCTTCGTCCATTCGGCTAGCACTGGTCCAGGTTCGATAGGAGTTCGTGCATGTGATATTGCAGAGCTTCCACTTGAGAGCTTTAATGGCATCCGTCTTTCAAAGAGACTACCAAGTAAGTTTTATTTGTGATAAAATCCTTTTAAACCCTATCAATGGTTCTTGAAAAGATCCTATTCAAATTTGAGAAAATTTTAATCGGTAATTCCGCCATCACGGTTATGTTTTCGATGATAATTCCTTTCAACAAGGGCCTCATCTTTCTTCCGAACTAGCTCAGACAAGTCCCCCCTCACCCTCTCAGCTAGGACCAATGCTCCTCGATCACCCTAAGAATCTCCTCCTCCAGTTTTTGCTTCTCTTCCCTCACTGAATCCCCTCCTCCTCCGCTGACCTGAGGCTTTCATCTCCTCCTCTAGTTTACCCTTAGCAATGAGCAAGGTCACGTTAACTGATGATAACTTCTTCACTTTTGAGCGAAGCTCCTTAATCGTCGAACCTCAAGCTTTAAGTTTCTCATCCAAGTAAACAGAATGAGAAATGCCTGCATTTAGTTGGGAAGAATGAATATCTATTTCCTTGAGAATAACTAAAGGCAAAATGTGAACAGGAGATCCTACCTGGAGAAGATGAGCTCGGTATCTTAACGAGACCCGTTCTACCGATTTCTTCTTTAAAAGAGGCCACCCTTGAAGGTATTTGTACTAGGCCGGTGAAATGATTAACGACAGAATCATCATCTAACTTTGCCTCTGGCTCAAGGTTGATAGTATCAGGCTACGTGAAGCAGTTGTAAGAAAAAGAAAGTAAAAGACGGAATAGGAACGCCGATGAAATGAGCAAAAAATATCCTACATTAGTTAGAGGCGGGTTTTGTTTCATCTTCTTATTAGTAGGGGAAGCGGTGCACTCACCCCTCGGGCTCTTCCCACAACCGAGCGAGTCCGTGTGATTGGAATCTTCCAGCTTACGCTGCGGCTCCGCCACTCTGGGTACCTCAACCTCTGGTGATCCATGAGTCACAGCCACGTCCTCGACCCTAGAATCTGTCACTGCCGAGATTGCATTTTCTTCTGCCACATTTTGGCTACCATCCAAAAAATCACCAACTAAAGCTGATTCCCCTTTAAAAGGCACAAAGACACCTACGCCGGTGCTCTCCTTCGGTACGTAGTTATCAACATCATGGCCAAACTACCAAGGAAGAGGAAATAGGTGGTACCGCTCATTATTGGCCACCTCCCCATCTAAGACCGCGGTCCTCTTTTTCTTCTTGCCCCTCTTCTTAAACATAGCTACCAAGAGTTCAGTGAAGGGAACAAGGTTAAACATACCTACAAAAAAGAAGAAGAAGACGTAAAAAAAAGAAATATGAAGTTGAGAATTAACACTAACATGTAAATTCGACATCAAGAAATTCGAGAAGTTCCACCATTTCTCCAGAAATGATCTGGTAGTTATAGTGGCGATACCGAAGAATCTCCACTACGTCGGTCCAGTCAATGACCGAGACTTGCATGGCTTGAAGGAAGTAAACGGCCCGCACCTGACACTCAGCCAAGCAGACTTCCTCTTTCTAAGAAATGGGGTTTCCATGAACTTTGTTCTAGGAGGTCGGCCAAGGGAAGTGGTCCTTTCTGAAGAGGGCCTTAGGATTATCCTTTTGGGAATTGTCTTTATGAATCTAAAACCATTTATCTTTGGGTAATTTTACCAACCCTTTCTTCTTTAACAGTTGAGGAAACTTCAACCGGAAAGAATTCGTAGCTAAGTGTAACAAGTTTCCAACCTCGATTTGGACTGGATGATATAAGCGCCTAAACACCGGGCCATCTAACTAAAGGTTGAGGTCAGTGCATTATTTGCTTAGAAGAAGTAGCTCTAGCATTGAATTAGGAGACACTTGGCCCAAAGAGATGTTAAACTCTCTAAAAATGCCAGCCACTACTCGGCCCGGGGAAGTCTGAATCCCTAGTCAATTCATAGGGTGTGCAAGCTGAAGGTCGATTCAGGGGGAGCATCAATGGTATCATCTAATCTAGGGATCGACCCTAGCATTCCAGGTCAATTAGTCAATAACCCCATTACTTTGCAACCTCATGGGTCATGATAGTAGATCACACCAAAATATATGTTCCACTATCCACCTCCAAGGGCTTGGGTCTGTTTATAACGAGCTCTGGTTGATAAACCTCCATACCCATGGGATAGGAGGGTAAGTCGATACAAATTTGAGGGCTTTTTAGGTTACTGGGTAGGGAAAAGGAAGAAGTAGTAGTAGAGGCTAAGGCTGGGTCAAACCGTTTAACCATAGGGATGGATTGATTTGATACTTGGTCTAGATTAGGCACATTGCGAGGATAAAGAGTGGTAACTGGAATGGCAGCGATGGGATGGATTGTTTCAATCAAAGGAGAGGCATCTGGAGAATGATGCCTCGATGAAGAAGAGGAACTAGATATTGAAATAGAAGATATAATAAAAAAAGCGGAAAAGGACTCACCGAAAATGTAGGTAGATCAGGATTCTACCGAATTGTCGAAAAGTGCTTCTTAACGATAGGAAGTCAAGGAGAAGTAAAAAGTGAAATAAGAAACCAAAAAGGTGCTTTTAGAGGAAGATAAAAGGTGGGAAAATTTAAATTTTGAAATTAATTCCAATGATGGAATTTTATGGGGAATTGAAAATGTCAATCAACATTGATGGTGAGTTAATCAAATGACATCACGTTACCCCAACGTCATCTTGCCATGCACCACCTGGCACATTAACCAAAACCCTAATAATTCAAATGATAGCTAATGGCAAATGAACTCGGTCAGTCAAGCGACGGTCAACACCCACTTGTAGACCATGTGAACACACCTTAAAAGGCAATGACCATGGTCCCCTTAAAGGGGTGGGACATATGATATTAGTGTATACGAGGTGGCTCGTTAACCATCAGAAGGCCCACAATGAGAGCCCAACAAGTATCAGTTGGCAACAAGCAAATGAGTCCTACTCAACTACCTAAATTAGTGGAGGCATTCTAATTGGAGGTAGAGACCTATGATGAATGGATGACTGCAATATTGAAGCACTATATATAAACAACCTAGATACTGAAACAAGGTACGAAACAATTTGACAACTTACTTGATTAGCTATTATTGTCCCCCAGCTTCTAGATTCTAACTTCAACATCGGAGTGGCTACGTCGGAATCCCAACCTAGCCCTTTTAACTCCTCTACTGTTTTACAAGCTTGCATCTTGACGTTGGGGACTAGTTATTATGACATTGATAACAACACGTGATACATCAACTGTATTTATTATTCCTATTTCAGTTTTCTTATATATAAATGTTGGAAATAATCTCTATTCACTGTGATCGGGTTTTCGGGTTTTCTCATCAAATGCATTAGTCATTTACACTTTATTTTTTCAACTTTTGAAATTTGAATCCAACCTAATTTAATTAAATTAAGTTAACTAAATTTAATGATAATACATCAATTATTAAAATAGTAATAAAATTAATAAATATTAAAAAATAAAAAATAATTAATATTAATCATTAATCATAGTATATAATAATATTAATTAATTATTATAATATGTAATAATAAATAATAAAATTAAGTGGCACAATCAGAATAAAACTAATTTGAATAACATATTAATTATAATTTATAACAATATAAACATATAATTATAAAATATTATGTTAAATAAATTTTAATATATACAATAGTTTTATTAATAATTACATATATGTATTAATAAATAAAATAATTTTCATAACATTAATAAAAGTAATCATTATACAATGTAAAATTATTTAATTATAAATATTTTATTCAAATAATAATTATTGTTACAATTACGTCAATAAATATTAATTATTATATTATCTTGTAGTTTGGATTAAAATTATCATTTATTATTGGATTATAAACAATTAAAGTAATAATGATTTTAATTATTAAACAATTTTGTATTATGATCTCATATCACATTTTCTAATTAATCAATATTATGATTATAATTAAAAATGTTATTATATTATAATGACATTAATAATATTATTATTTTAATAACACTAGCAATTATTACCATATCTATATTATTGTTAACTACATTGTTAGATAAGTATTTTTTTCATATTAATATTTTTATTGTTAACCATTATCATTATAACTATTAGCTTTTGTTAAAGTATTGTTGGTACGAGATAGCTTCAATAACTGAGCAGAAGAGGTGAATGTAGTTACTTGGTTCTTTTTAAGCTTTATGAAATTTCTTTCCAATTTCAGTTTTTAGATGTGTGCTGAGTAAATTTATGTTGTGCATAGGTCTAGAAACTATAGACTATTCAGCTCCGCTGAACCAGTTTATCTTCAATCTATGCCGATTACTTTACTCAGCTTGGATTGGTTTTTTAAGCAAAACTTATAAAACAAAGAGAATGATGAATGAGTAGACACTATAAAGACAACGACATAGAATAAGAACTTTAAAACCTGAGATTTTATCCTGGTTCGGCTCCAAGCTTACCTCCAGTCCCTGAATTCCTTTCCGAACTTTAATTCAATAGTTTTTCTTTCCTTCCATAGGCTGAGAAGCCTTTACAACGGGCAAAAGCGATTATAGAAAGTACTTTCCTTTCTAACTACCACTCAAATACAGTTTAGGTACCCTTTCTAAACTATCACTCAGATTTAATAAAAATTTTGTGAAAAGTCTTCTTTTAGATCCCTTGCCAAATATCAATAAAGCTTACATTGTATGATCACGAAGATAGAAAAACAGATGGAGAATGTGAATGACAATCAAATAGAATTTGTTAACTACTCAACAAGATCAACCGCTAAAGGCAACAATGATGAAGGAAATGAAGAAAAGAGTAATCTTTATTTTGATATTTGCAACAGATGGGGATACTAGATTTGAATGCTTCAAGGTAGTAGAGTATCTTGAATGGTGGGGTTTGCAAAATCCAAAGGTAAATTCAAATAGCAGCACAAGAAAGGAAAGTTCCCACATGTTACTACAAAGGCCAATGCTGTAAAAGGAAGAACAAAAATACACCACTAATTAATTCTTAATTTGAAGAAGAAGAAGAGGAGGATGTAATAGTGACAACTCAAATGATATAGGAAATGTAAAAGCTGCTTAAAGGAAAGGGAAAAACACAAAATAATACTCCAGATTTTTCAATTTTTACAAGCTTTTCTAGTAATGTTTTTTCAAAAGTAAAAAATTCAAGAACATATGAGAAGTATTCATAATAGATTATTTGAAATTGCTGAATGTCTTACATCTGCCATCTTTTAAGTATATTCTCCTTTCAGTGGAACAATTATTTTAAAAGTCTCAAATTCTTGTGACATTCCACTCAAGATATTGTTTGCTGCAGGCTCATATCTCTAAGAAGTTACAAGCTATGGGATGGTATGTGGATGGTCTTTATAAACTGAATAAAGATTCATTTGCAGAGAAGACAATGCAACACTTTACTCATTTAGATCACTAGTCATGTACTATTGTAGTAAATAAATGTTTTTCTAACAATACTAAATGTGACAGAAATAATTTGCCAAACATTTGTACTTCGAGTTGGGGCACGTATTATATGAAGTGCTCAAACATGTGCCAATCAGCTTAGACAGTGATAACCTTTATTGTAAAATCTGTCCTAGTGCCAAACAACACAGACTTTCATTCAATAAAAGTGAGATTAAAATAAATTGTAGATTTCAAGTGTTGCATTTTGACTTGTAGGGCCCCTATAAAATTCCTTCTAAATCAAGAGAATATTTCTCACGATTGTAGTTGATTTTACTAGAATGGTATGACTGGTTTTACTATAGAACAAAGCCCAAGTATTGAAGCTATTAAGGTTATCCAGACAATGATTGTTAATCAATTTGAAGCTAAGGTGAAGACTGTTAGAATAGACAATGGCACAAAATTCTTAGACAAAAAATTCAGAAGTTTATTTCAAAGAAAAAGGATAATACATCAAAGACCATGCCCACATACTCCACAACATAATGGAGTTGTGGGAAGAAAGCACAGACAGTTGCTAAATATTGTTAGATTAATGCTTTTTCAGGCTAATATATCTACAAAATAATGGGGTGAAGCTATTTTGCTAGCTGCCTTAGTCATAAATGTGTTACCTTAAAAATACTAGATTGGAAGTCACCCTATGAAAGGTTTTACAATAAACTACCAAATTATAGCATATTTCATCATTTTGGATGTCTGTGCTATTACACAATTGCGTTGCCACTTAAAGATAAGCTCAATCCTAAAGCACATAATGTAATTTTTCATGGGGTTTTCAGAGGGTTTAAAAGGTTATAAGCTTCTTGATCTTTGCATAAAAAACTTTCTGGTATCTAGGGATGTGATTTTCAAAGAGAGTGGATTTCCAACTACAACTTCTCTTGACAATGATTCAATAGAGATAACAAATCTAACCTCAATAGTCACAAGACACATAACTAGTCCTCGAGAATTCTTCTACTAGACAAGTAGAAAAACATAATGGTTGGAAGTTTATGTTTGCAATTCTACAAAGGAGATGGTAACACCAAATGAAATGTCATTTGTATCAGCAATGTTACACAAGTATTGGGAATGACAAGGTGCCCACATGTTACATAGAAATTAACAAAGATTCTAGATGGATAATAGCCATGAATAATGAGTTACAAGCACTTGAGGAAAACAAACCCGGATCCATGAAGAATTACCAATTGGAAAGAAAACACTTACTTCCAAATGGGTGTTTCGAATAAAATATAAACCAACAAGATTAATAGAGAGGTTTAAGGCAAGGCTGGTGGCTAAGGGGCATAACCAACTCCAAGGAATAGACTATAATGAGTCATTTAATATAGTAGCTAAAAAATGTAACTATTAAAATCTTGTTATCCATTGCAGCAATTAAAAGTGGCCACTATATCAAACACATGTGAACAACGAATATCTCCATGGGTTCTTGGAAGAAGAATGTTGAACCCAGCTTAATGATACTTCATAATATTTGAGTTTTGGTAATAAAAAACTAACTAGGATAGTGAAATTAATTAGGTACTAAGTATACTCTTAATTGAGTAGTCAACTTGAGTCTGTTTTATGATAAACAACTCATCTTGGTGTATACTTAGTTAAGTTAAGGCTTTGGGTTGCGGAGAGTTGGTGCTGAGCTAAGTATTAGCAGCAAAGAAACTCAAATTTAAAAGTTTAAGTGATATGTCTCAAAGCAAGCTGAGTTACTTTATCCGATGTTGAGTAGTATAACACTGTTACCTTTAATGTGTTATGTGATATTAAAATATTCTAGTTTGATATGTTTCAGATTTCAAAAAGGATTTGGCGCTGAAAATAAAGGAATATTCAAGTGGTCAAAACCATTAAACGTTATCAGTACGAATGTTGGCGTGTAGTTACTAAAGTTTAAGTAAAAAAGGAATCATCTGACAAGCACCATGTTGCATCTCGCTTCCTCTTTACCAATAGATACACTTTGAGGAATCAACACTTAAAGAGAAAGTAATCAATGAATTAATATCATGCCTCAATAGACAAAATCACTATCTCTAACCGTTTTTAAATCTGTCTCAAATGCGAAGAAATTGAAGTAGTGAAGAGAAGAGATTCTAGAGCTCAAGTTAAGATGATAAGTTACAATGACTACTTTTAGGAATCTACAACTATAAAAAGAGGCCGAAGTAGACATTTACAATTTAGTGAATCACCTAAATTTCTAAAGAGATGAAATTTTGTTCAAGCAATCACAGATTTCGAAAATTCCCTCAAGCAAATCTCAAAGCAAACAACTAATTCTTATTCAGATTATAATAAAGAGAAATTCATTAGACTTAGATTCTAGCAAAGTCATTCACTGTATAAGAACCAACATTTTATAAGTTGATTTCTTGTTCTTGCTTTCAAATCTGAAATTGAGGGATTGCAATTTTAGAAGGGTGTACTTGTGAGCACAGGATTTTGTACCAACTCACATCTTCGATGATGACGGCGTTTTCGGGATTTAATCCTTGAATCACACAATTCTCGATTATCCAGACACCTTCAAATGGGAGTGTTCCTCATCTCTAAATTTAAAAGAACTTTTAATAAAATTAATTAATTTTTCTCTTTTGTTCAAAAAATTAATTAAAAATACAAAAAATATAAAAATACACGGAAAATACAAAAAATATGAAAAATCGTAAAACCCGGAATCAAGGATCTACCTCGCTAGAAGTCTGGCGAGGTAGCCTCGCCAAAAAGTCCAGTGATGGCGAGCCTTACCTGAACTTTGGCGAGGTAAGACTCGCTAGAATTTTCTGGCGAGGCTCCTCACCAAATTCTAGCGAGGCCCGCCAAAATTTCTAGCGAGCCTCGCCTTAATTTACTACCTTTTTTGGATTTTCAAGATTTTCCCTATAAATATTTGGGGAATTTTCGATAATTGAGACCAGAAATTTTCAGAGAAAAATATAGCTTTTAGAAACGCAACCAATTTCGGGAATTAAACAAGTATTTTCGAGATTTACACCAAGTTTTCAACCACAAAAACTAAAAGATGACGAGGAATACTTTTAAAGGTGGAACTGATATTGTCGAAGTGGATTCATTCTGTAAGGGTAAGTCTCTGAGTTCCTAGAACTACTGATTTCGTGCTCATTGCCTACTATTTCTTCTTCTGATTTTATTTGCAAACCTAGGACTTCTTTTATTCTATTTTATTCTAAATATTGTAATTTTCTTTCTTCATCTGTAATTTCCTTATTAATGGAGATATATGCTAGAATACACTCAAGAAAGGATTAAAAATATAGTTCCGGATAACAGCCCCCACTATTTTCCCATGGGAGCAATTTCATTAATTAAAACAAGCAACCAACATGTTAATAAATTGAATTATTCTATTTCAAATGACAAATCCATTACCGTGATTTTTCAATAAGCCACACGGGCCTTGTTAAAGCCAAAATCTAGCAAATGTGGAATGTGTTGTAATATACCCTGTGCTAACCTTTGTGGATGCAGGATTAGATATATGTTTAGGATTTTAATTTTCCTTCGGGTATTGCAATTTCAATTATTTTTTGGGAAATGTAATTAATAGATTAGATGGGTGGTTGCATCCCTCGAGGTTTTGTAATTTTTAATCTTTACTTTCTGCATTTATTTACTGCTTTATGGATGGATTTATCGCTTTCAAATATACTTGAATCATGCATAATAAATTGAAAAATGACATAAGTGCGAATATACACAATTAAGAAATACAATTTTCTATAGATGTAATATAATGTGATCCAATAAGAAATAAGCAACTTATCCCGAACTCGAATTCTGTGTCTTAGTGGGCCGTCCTCAGGACGTTAAGTGTCACAGGACTCTAATTCCTGGAAAGAGTTAATCCAGGTGGCAACTCTACAGTAAGAGATGGTGGATTCGGGTTTGATTGATTTAAAAATGTTTTCACCTTCTCTTTCAAACCTTCCGGGTCCCTGACCCGGTACCTTTTTATTTTCAACTTAAACACCCCGATGGACCGCGCCTTTGAATTCGCACGCTCTTGGCCCATTTCTCCATGTTGTCCGCTCACAGTGGCGACTTCGCTAGGATTTTTTTTCTAAAAACTTGTTTTTCAAAGATTTTAGATTTTGGATAAGTCCCAAAAATTGTTGATCGCACTATTCCATTTTTCTTAACTGTGACATATTCATAAATTTCGCTTTAAAATAGAAAGGATTAGCCCGTAAGTTTAAGGTACCCCTATTATTGTGAAGCTTTCTCTTGTACTAATCTACCTCCCTGAGAAAAGATAGTACTTGAGCGGGTGGAGCTCCTTAGTATCCTTATGGTACTAAGATGAACCAAACCTTGGATAAAGACTAGTCGAAAACCCTATGCGTGGGAGTTGTATGGTTGGAAGTTGTATATTATGTGCTATGTGTTTATTTTTTTTTGGATTCATCATACATTGTACAAATGTGCCATACTGACCATGAATCTTAATGCAGACACTTGAATGCACACACTCATTGAAGTATTGCAAAACTATAGTTGTTCCAATCACTTTTAGGATATAGATGACACTCGAGATCGTGTCACCCTAGGATAGTATGAAACCAAGTAGAATCATGTAGCATCACTTACCCATTTTTCAGCATGACGTCCAATTGATGTCCGACTCCAAAGACAAACCTACCCGAATTTTAACGTGATGCCCATATGGCATCCGATTCATAGCCCTTTCAGGGCAATTATACATACCAAAAGCCTACACGAGGCAAACATAAACATAAACCATATTAAAGGATATCCTAGTTGATGTCTTAACCTAAGCTCACATGGGGCAAACTTACCTCAAAAACCTTGCTACTCACCTGAAATACCCGCCTGCGAAGGGCTATGATCCATGCATCACCACATACCTTTTATAATGATGTCCACTGACATCTAAGACCTTGCCCTAATGAGGTAAAAAGAACCAAAACATTCATCTAAGTGTTAGATACGGTAGTTGTTTTCATTTTTTTACTACTTTTCATTAGGGTATGTCACAATGCTTACTCAAAAATAATTGGACATCTTCATGAGATCTAGTCACAACACCAGATCTTGATTTTTTTTTGACCTATCACTACATGGGTAATTAGGTCACTTCATCACATCATTCCCTTTTCACATTGTCTCATACACAAAGTGGAGATCTCGAATCCACTGGATTTTCATTCTTATCACTTGGGCTAACGTTTCTGCTTTATTTTGATTGATTTTTATCTCGTACCATGGCACGTTAACCCATTGTGTACGAAGCCATAACATTATCATTTCACACATCAATCACGCATCATGACTTGATGTGCATACCCTGGCAATTTTCCTGTGTACTTCAACCAAGAAAAAACCTATCTAACAAAGGGCTTGGAACAGGGCTTCTCATTGATTGATCCACCTTTCTATAATCATGGCTCATCAAGAAGGAATTCCATACACAGACTCTAGTGAAGGCTCGGGTTCGAACTCAAAACAATGCACTCCACACAGTTTTAGTAATATGGCTAACCAACAAGAGGAGAATGTGATAGAGGAACAGAATCTTGGGGCGAGTTAGAACCCATAGGTGAATCAATTGTTGATGAGCACCAAGATTGCTACAATGATGAATGCTTTCACTAACAATGACCAATTTTTATCGATCATTAACCATCAAACCAGACAGGACAGCCTGAGCAAAGGGAAAATGATGTGGTGCCTAACTTGAACGTCAGTGGCATGATTCTACCAGGGGGGACCATCCTCTTTTGCTATAGTATTTTCGAGTGCCGGTACAGTCACCTCTACTTTCTACCAGTTTGGGTTAGGGCAAGGTCAACCGCAGATTGGCCAAACAAAGTATGAGTTTACTTCTCAGCCACAATTTGGCAGCCAGTTCTTCCCGGGGCAGCCGAGATAAACTTCATTTGCACCTAGAGTCGTGGGGCTACTAGAAATAAGACCCTCCTCCAATTCATCCCATTTGTTCAAGGGACAGCTCAACCTACGGTGCCAAGCTGGGGCGCACCTTCTCAGATGTTCTAGGGTCAGGGATAGTACAACCCAGGGACACAATATGGTGGTTTCTCGGGGACTTTGAACAATATCCTCCAGCAGCCAGGATTGGCTGAACTATGGTAAAAACTCTTGGCTATCCATGGTGGGAATATTTCTTAGGGGCAGATGGGTACAATTTCGACATAGTCAATAGCTAGAGATGAGGATACTTTACCTCGAACTTTTGTTATAACCCAATTCGAGAAATACATGGGCACCACAAACCCTCGTGCACATCTTGCACACTATCAAAATGTAATGAGGGCCCTAAGGATAAGTGACCGCATGATGGCCAAGCTGTTCATTGTCACACTAGGGAGCAATGGTGGACCATTATGGCTTCAACACTTTGATGGTCACAATAATACAGAACTTGGAGGCTGTAAGGAAAAAGTAGGGGGGAAGTTTCAAACCTTACTTCGAGTTGTGGATGGCTACACAAGTCAGGTTGCAGTCTCACTTGACTTTATCTGAAATGATTGTAAAGCTCTTGGATGGTGCACTGCAGTCTTATCAAAAAACACTCGGATCTAAAACCTTCCACATCTATCAAGAGGTATTTGTTCGAGCTGAAAAGATAGAGCATTACAACACAATGGAGGAGGCATCGGGTCAGCAAGCTGCTAAACCCTGGTATAAGAAGAGCGAGTCCAATCCTGTGCAAGTGAAGGTAAAATAACCAGCGGTACAACTGGTACAGGAAGAGAAGATAGCCGTGATCAGGTTACAAAAAGAGGAGTATCACAGCATCTCGCCATACACGGCTAACCTTGGGTTCTTGTTCACCAAATTGCAAAAACTCAAATAATTGGAGAGCTTGAAAAAGCATGTTCCTCCTAAGCCTGAAGACAAGAACAACTACTGCCACTATCAAGTAGCTATGGGGCACCGCACGAACAACTGTAAAGAATTGCTGAAGACTATCCAGAAGTTGGTGGATAACAAGATCATTCATGAGACTGTGCTTAAATCGAGCACTAAAACCAACCCTCTGCCAAATTTTGAGGCTAACATTGGGATGATTAACTCTGGGATAAGGGAGGAGAAGGTGCTGAAATGCATTTTTGATGGCTTAGGAGAGTTTGTGATGGCAGTTGGAGGAGGAAGGGATCCTGAGCATGTGTTGAGAATGTTGGAGAAAGAATCAGGTACCG
>CATIWQ010185271.1:0-15833 GCA_949673415.1 Euphorbia schlechtendalii | reverse complement strand
TCTTCATCTTTTTATAAAATTTCTTCATCTTTTCTTCTTAAATCCTCAGATATTCTCGGGTCTAAAACTAATTTAGAACTCGAGTCTGATTATCTTTTGGATAAATAAACACTTTATTTTCCAACAAAACAATCTTTTTTTTCAATTAAATTACACTAAAAACCCAAGAATTAAACAGAGATTTTTGGATTTTTTATATCAACCTTTTCACATTAAATCACCTAAACTACAAAAACGAACGAGGAACGTTCCCGGAGATCTAACGGACACGCCGAAGTGGATTCACGCCAAAAGGGTAAAGCCTCTGAGTTCTTAGAACTTCAAATCCCATGTTCATCTTCTTTCCTTTTTAATTTTTATTTTTGACCTAGGAGTTATTTTATTTTACTGTAAATAATGTTGTAATTCTTCTTCTTCTTTTTTTATTTCTATTTAACTTCTATATTAGAATACCCCAACGAAGGGAATAGAACATATTCCCGGATAACAGACCACACTTTTTACCATGCGATCATTTTCATTAATTAAAATGGACCAACCAATGTGTTAATAAAACGAACGGTTTTATTTAAATGAATAACTTTAAATCGTCGATGTTTTTAATGAGGACACACGGGCCTCGCCAAAATCAAATCGAGCATACGTGGTATATCCCCTGTTCTAACTTTTGTGGATGCAGGTTAGATGTATGTTAGGCTTTTATTTTCCTTCGGGTATTGCACATTTTATTTACGGAAAATGTAAATAATAGGGTAGCGGGCGGTTGCATCCCCCAATTTTTGAAGCCCTGTAATTTTACTTTTCCGCATTTACTTACTGTTTTTGTGGATGATTTTTTTTTCTGTTTTGTGAATGGTTTATATTTCTCAATACGTGAATCATGCATTCAACTTCAAAAATGACATAAGTGCGAATATGCACAATTGAAAGAAAACGGTTTTCTGTAGATGTAATATATTGTGATCACTTAAGAAATAAGCAACTTATCCCGGACCCGAATCTCTATGTCTTGGTGGGCCGTCCCCCGGACATTAAGCCTCACAGGACTCTAATTCTTGGAAAGAGCTAATCCAGGTGGCGACTACACACTGAGAGACGGCGGATTCGGGTTCGAACCGATCTTAAATGTTTTCGCCTTTTTTCTCTTTTTAACCTTTTTTCCTGGTTCCAGACCCGGTGCTTTTCCTTCATCTGTTTTCAGAACACCCCGGTGGACCGCGCCTATGAACCCCGCGCGCTCTCGGCCCACCGCTCCGTGTCGCCCGCTCACAGCTTTAATATAGACCAAGACATCGATGTGAGGTAAAGGGAACTCATCTTTTGGTGAAGCTTTATTCCGGTCTCTGAAGTCTACGTATACCCTGACTTTCCCATCCTTCTTTGCAACATGGATGATATTGGCAAACCAAGTTGAGTATTCGGCCACTTGTAGAAATTTAGCTTTGATTTGATTGGCCACCTCTATCTTAACCTTCTCAACCCATTCTGTTCATAACCTTTGCAACTTTTGCTTCACTGGCTTGATTTGCGGGTCGGTGGGATCTTGTGTTCCGCAACCAAGAAAATGATACCACGTGTTTTTTAAGTACTTTTATCATCTCTCTCTTTTCCTTAGGAGTCAAATCATTACAATTAGTCACCATTATTTGTGATTCATTTGTACTTAGATTAATCTCATGTAATGATGCATCATGTATGCTAAAAACCTTATGTGTATGTTTAGAAAAATGTATGTTGCCATCCGGTAAGACATTCTAAAAGTAAGCAAAGTTTAGATTCATTAAATTAAATTCCTCATAGGCTAAGTTGTATACATCATAAATGTTTGATATGTCAAAGATTACATCATCTGTTTCCTCCTCCACAGACAAAGGGTATGAAACATTTCCAAGGTCCTAGATGAACTTTGGGGTAGGAATCGGGACTTATACTTTCATAGGCTGGTGCTTCATCTATGTAATTCCCCCCATGTATTCCTCATAACCGTCATCAGGGAATTGCCACTAGAACTCTCTCCCTTATTGTACTTGGTCCTCATGAATGCTAACAGGACTTTAGTGATGGCTTCTAATGCTCCTTCAAGGTCCTTTTCCTCTAGCTTGTGGTCAGGTTCATGTTCAGATCCAGGCTTGTCTTTACTGAACTTCTTGGATTTTCCCTTCTCCTTGGTCAGTTTCATTATCAAGATTGAGTGATCTAGTTGGATGGTTTGGAGTTTGGCAGGCTTACCATCACTCAAAGAAATAGGAGCGATGAGGAGGTCCTTCTCGAGGTCAAACACGTCATTGAAAATTTCAAAACCAAAGACCTCTTGGCCATGCTCGTTTAAGGGTTCCACCTCACCTTATACTGCCTTTCCCTTCTATTTCACACACGCTCACCATATTACAAAAGAGAGGTCTCTTATGCTTGTAGATCTTATTCTCCATGGTGAAGCCCAGGCCAAATCTCAGTACTAATGGGATGAGATCACTGGCTTTCTTTATGCCTTGATGGTATTTCCCTATACCTTTTCCTGACACAAATCCATGGCATTTCGTGATACATTTAAGTCCACGCGAGAAGTGGTGGTAACCTATGGTAATCCACCTCCTCTTTTTATTGTTAGTTATAATAGTGATCCTAAGACAGTGAAATTCTTCTTCGACGAAGGCTACTGCTGCCATGATAGACTCTTCATCTACCTCGATGGTTACCTGCTCCCCTCGGTAGATCAACTTGATCTTCTGGTGGATGGTTGAGGGGATGGCACCCAAAGCGTGTATCCATGGCCTTCCTGAAAGTAGGGAATAGGAAACTAGGATGTTAAGCATAGTGAACTTGACTTGGGAACCCCTACCATTCAACATTACTTCATAGTAAAGGTACCCACTACTCCTCTCCTTAAGTCATCATAAGCCCGGATTACTGTATCAAACTTCTATAGCATGCTCTCATTCATACTAAGGTGTGGCAGGACTTTCAAGGGGTACAAGTTTAGAGTGGAACCATCATCAACCATGATGCATGGGATACATCTGTCTAGGATATTCACCCTAATGAAGAGTGCTCTGTTGTGGTTTCTATTCTCAAGGGGCAAGTCTAAGTTAATGAAGTAATTGGTGGGGAACTTCTTTGCCAGGTGCCTTTCTCAATGGCTACACATAATTCTATAATGGATGTGGTCAGAGTTATGTCCATCTTCATCAGCTTTTGGACTAACCCCCATTGATGTGCAGTAGAGAAGCATAAAAACTGCCAGATATTGTATTTAGTTTGTTTACCCTTTAGCTGGTGCACCAAATGGTCAATATCCAAATCATCCTCCACCACTAGGGAAAGGGGTGGTTCAACAGATTCCCTGGAGATTTTTTCAATAGTTGAATCTCACAACTGGAAGAGGCTTTCAGATTCAAACACCTTCCCACTGAGGGTTATCCACAGAATCCCATTTTCAATAACTCGAGTTTCTATGGGCATCTGCCACGAATATTGAGCCTCATCCTTGACTTACTTTACTTTCGTAGCTGGTATTCATGTAGGTTTATTGGCTTGGCTCCATATACGATGGTTTCTCCATCTAGTGAGCTTGCTTAATCTTTCTTATTCTTCCTCCTAGACCTAGGTACAAAGGCATCCATATCTATCAGACTTGCAACCTACTCACTGGTCACTCCTATCATACTCTCTAATTTGTAGGCGAAGTCGAACAAGTTGAAGGGCCCAAATGCTTTGCCCTCAATTACAATTTCTTACCCAGCTGAGTTTATTATAGGAATAGATTGCGAGATCATCTTGAAAGCATAACCCGTAGGTATCCCCGACCCCACCATATGAGCCTGATCCTCCTCTTCATTGAGTAACCGATCTAGCCTATGGGCTTTACGCAGTAACTCCTCAAAAGTTACAAAGTAGGGAGCGGGAAGATGACTTTTGTACTCCACACAAACCTCTTCAATCATTAATCTCATTAAGATTGCCTTTGAGGTTTTCTTCTTGATTACCACCTGTACTGTCTGCTGGTTAATTAAGGTAGTAATTGATCATGAGAACTTGCAAGATAAAATTTCAGAACATAAAATTAAACCTAAAGAATCTCCTAAGCATGCCATGATTGATATAATCTAAATTGAAACATTCCATAAATGCTTATAGGTTTATAAAACTTAATAAAAGAAACCTACATTTAAGTTAAGAACATTACTAGTTGATGCGTGCCTTTTCCTTTGGTGCGGCGCTCCCTTAGAAAAATTGGACATCACTGCGTTGGCACAAGCCTCCAAACAAGCACAGCCTCTATGATTAGTCCACACGTACCCCAACTAACCAAAACCTCACATAGAGGAAGATCTCGTTAGTTAACAAATAGGTGCTAGACCGCTCGTAGACCATCCCAAAAATATAACTTAAAAGGTTCTTTCCAAAATATGAATAAGCATTCAAAAGAATTCTTGAGAAAGCGAGGAAACTCATGGAGGATCTCGTAAAAAACTTGTGAAGAAAAGAAGTCAAAACTAAGAAGGCAAGGCTAAGCTTAAGTGAAGAAATGAGGAGAAAGAGGCCATTATTTATAGTGAGAGGCAATAAAAATACTCCCCTCATTTTCAAATGTGGGATGGGGAATTATTCCTCATCCCACATGGGTTTTCGCGCGGAACCCCATCTCGCACAGGTTAACCCGCATGTGCTTGGCCTCCTAGGGAAGCCCATTTGGGCTTCCCTTATCCATCAAGCGAGGCCTTGCAGGACTTCCCGCAAGCCTCACTTGTGGGCTTGCTAGTAGCCCTACAGCCCACTAACATGCATTGGCCTTGTGCCAATGCATGTTAGCGGCTCGTGAGCATTTTAATGCTCATGAGGGAGCCGCGTGTGCCCCACCCATGAACAACCCTTGTTTGCTGGGCCCACTTGCATGGGAAAATTCCCTTGCTTTGAATAGTGCAATTTTCACAACTCCTCTTTAAATCCTTTAATAATTATTTGGTCTAACCAATTAATAATTCATCCAACGATTTTGACTTTCCTTATATTCTAAGCATAAACCCAATCTATAGTTTCTTTATTTAGTCTGGTAAAGACCAAAAGTTTATGACCTCATAGGATCCTAAAGTATAGAGCCGCTAGAGGTTTACTTAAACTTGGCTTCCCATCTGGTAACCTTTAGGCTTGGTGTTCTACACCGATATTGAACCCGATAACTCTACATAATCAAATGGGCTTTCTAGCAAAGGCGTATGATCCTCCGATACTCAAAATGTCATGTGCTTATGACTTGATCCGGTTCTGTAGTAGTAACTAGTACAATACACTCCTTCATCAGTTTAAGTACCATCCAATTTGTTAAGCTTGGATTAAGTGATAGCTCATATAATAGCTGTAGCTATCCTGAAATTAGACTTGTTCACGAAAAACACCTCTAGCCATAGTGTATCAATTTTGACTAGAAACTCAATCTATCAATCTTATACTCTGATCAGAGGTTTATGAGTGTGTCACTTCAACCAAAGGCCTCAGGGTACAAATTCCATTATATCACTATATTAGGAGCAGGTGATCCCATCTTGACTATTCGGCTTACTAACAAGTGATCATCACTATACCTGTAATTACAAGTATCTTCTTGATCACTAGGGTGTGAATAAGTATGACCCAAAGTATAGCAACTCCTACAAAAGGTAACCAATATCTCAAGTTTGTGGATACTTGTACTGTTACTGCAATAAGACATAACACCAACACATGGATATAGTTATTTTTTAGTGTCTGTCTTATAGCGATCTCCAATGTATTACCTGAATACATTCATATTTTAACTCAAGGTACCACCTTCAGCTCATGAGATTGGCTGATTGGATCAAATCTAAGGAGTAAGTCTACACATGCTAGTCTATCCTCTTCATTGATGTCCTATCTCAATGAAACTATGACTAGGGATATTTAGACCATTCATAGTAACACGTGTGTGTAATACTCACACCACATAGTTCCCACTATGTACTCGCACTTTCACGCTATGAAATAGTCATGGACTTTGTCCTATCAATGAACTTGTACATTGCATAATAGTATATATATAATACCAACAAGATACACAATTTCCAAAATAATCATTGATAAATAATAAAGATGCCTTATTATTGAAAATAATGATCTGAACCTGTTGGTACATTATAAACTAATAAAGATATATCGCACTAATTTCCTCGAGGGCATACATCATGTCTAACAAACTCCCACTTGTAGTAGAGCCAATTGCTCATATCCTTCATGCCATACTTGTTAACATACTGGTCATGCTTAACCTAAGTTAATGGCTTCGTTAGCCCATTTACTAGATTCTGATCTGTAGGGATGTATTCTAAGCTTATATCTTTTCTAGCTACTATCTCTTGAATGAAATGGTACTTTCTGAGTACGTGTCCGTTTCTTTGATGAGACCATGGTTCCTATTCCTGAGCAATAGCCCCATTATTATCATAATAGACCGCTATTGGATTTACAATGTTGGACACCATGCTGAGATCACAAATAAATCCCTTACACTTGATAGGTTGCTTAGCTGCTTCATAAGTAGCTGCTATATACTCAGATTCAGTGGTTGAATCAACAGTCCTATCTTGTTTGAAACTTTTCCAAATAGATACCCCTCCATCTAACATAAATACATAACAAGACTAAGTCATTTAACTGTCCTTATTAGACTAAAAACTCGCATCAGTGTATCCCTTCACATAGAGATCACTTTCTTCATATATTAAAAACATATCCTTACTCCTTCGTAAGTACTTGAGGATAATTTTAATGGCCATCTAGTGGTTCTTACCTGGAGCAGATTGAAATCAGCTCATGACACTCAATGCATGTGAGAGGTCAGGCTGAGTGTATACCATAACATACACGATGGATCCTATCACCGAAGCATAGGGTATTCTATTCATGCACAGTCTCTATTCTTGTGTTCTCAGACACTAAGATTGGAAAGTTTGATCCCGCTAGACATTAGGAGATAACCCTTTCTTGACTACTAAAGGTTAAATCTAGCCAAAACCTTGTCTATGTATGTACTTTGAGAAAGATATAGAAACCTTCTAATATCATGGTAGATATTTATACCAAGTATAAAAACTACTTCTCCAAGGTCTTTCATGGAGAACTTCATTGACAATCATGACTTTACTATCTGAAGAAAAGGAACATCATTTCCTATCAACAATATGTCATTAACATATAATACAAGGAAAATGATTTCACTCCCACTAGCCTTCTTATATACATAGGGCTCATTAGCATTTGACACAAAACAAATTTCTTGGATTATCTCGTAAAACCTAATATTGAACTCCTTGATTCTTACTTAAGTCAACAAATGGACCTTTACATTTTGCATACCATCAAGTCATCTTAGGATGTGAAGCCTTCGGATTGTATCATGTATACATCCCGATCAAGGTTCCCGTTGATGAATGCGGTTTTCACATCCATCTACCAGATGTCATAATCATTATGAGTAGTGATGGAAAGGAGTTTCTTGGTAGACTTTAACATGGCTACTAGTGAAAAGGTTTCATCATAGTCAAAAGCCTTTTTTACTGTAACCTTTTGCAACTAGCCTTTCTTTATAGGTAATCACATTAACATCCATGTCAGTTTTCTTCTTGAAAACCCATTTACATCCTATGAGCTTAATCCCACTTCGAGCATCAACCAAGTTCTAGACTTGATTCTCATACAAGGTGTCAATCTCTAAATTATGGTTGTAAACCATTTGTCAGACTCTGAGCCATGCATTGCCTCCTTGTGAGTCTTGGGCTCATCATCTTCCATATGGAAGATATGCATATCATCTATCATGAAGTAATTGTATTACTCGGGAATGATTGGAGCCTGACTTGACCTACGTAATTTTGGTGTTATAATATGTTGTTCCATGCTTACACTTTCTTTTATAAGTTGTGTAGGATTAATTAATTAATTATTTGTTTGATCCTCTTGAGCGCTTAGCTCAAGATTGCTCCAACTAGCTTTCACAAGTATGTGTTCCTTCTCGAGGAATTGAGCATTCCTAGAAATAGGTACCTTCTGTTCCTTGGGATCATAAAAGGTATAACCCATAGTCTCCTTAGAGTAACCTACAAATAGACACTTGTCAGACTTAGCACCCGACTTATCTCAACTTATCCTCATTACACAAGTAGGACATCCCCAAACTTTCAGGTGAGATAGAGTTGGTGGTTATTATACCACATTTCATATGGTGTTTGATCAACTAATTTTGAGGGCACTCTATTTAGAATATAAATTGCTCTCTCAAGTGCATAACCCCAAAAGGATCTGCTAAGTTCTGCTTGTCTCATCATGGACCGAACCATATTGTGTAGGGTTTGATTTCTCTTTTCTGACACTCCATTGTGTTGGGGCTCGATTATCGAGATCACTTATTTCCCCTTTTGCTAGCCAACATAAAGCCATTTTTTCTTGTTGGAAAGCACCATAAAAGGTAGCAGGACCACGAATTTGGTACCGTAATCCACCTAAATCAGAAAAAAGATTTAATTTATTTTCTTTTTTCATGGGTTTGATTTTTAACCAAGTTGAACCCGTATTCCTCTGTAAATACAACTTAAATCTCTAAAAATCTTGTCAAACTTTTGATCAAATATTCTTAAGTTCTAACCAAATCCCAAACGTTTACTTCCTCGAAGTAAAATATGGGCTCTTTGACATCAAACTATCTTAACTGAGGATTCTAAACAAAAAGGTACAAATCTAATATGAGACTTTGTGTTTTTATTTCAACTCTTAATTATTTTACCGATTTAGTAAGTCAAGGAGGGTTAGAATCGTGTTCATAAAGCTTAAGAGGTTGCGTCTTGCTTCTGAGTAAGTCTTCGAAACCCACAACCTCTAAATATATATATTCATAGTTGAAATTGCTTGAAAATATAATAAATATGTAAACTTTACCAAAAATTGGGTTAAAAAGAACCAAAATTAGAAAATTGAATGTAAAAAGCCTATTTAGGGACATTCTGTCCATGATTCCAGTAGACCAGGGTTGAAACAGGTATCGTGACTACTGATTCAAGTACCAAAATTGATTTTTGCCAAACGAATCAGTGGTTAAATGTCCGATTTTTGGGTTTTTCACCCAGTTAACCTTTATTTTGTAGCTTTGCATGAACTTATTTCGGTTTTAACCCACTATAAGTACCTTGTATGAAATCTTGGATGAGTAGTTGAGTGTAAACACTTGTATTATTCCATGATGTTGTGTTAGCTTAGCTAAGATTATGCTTAAAACAATGTATTTCTTCTCATCTTCATGTTTTTTAATGAATCTTAGGCAATATGAATATGTAAAATACTAAATATTAGCATAACTTTGGTTTGTAACAAGGAATTAACTTAAAAAATAAAGTAGATAACTTCGTCTAAATCGTAATCTCTAAATTTAAGGTATAGAATTGCCCTTGGAAATGATGCTATTCTAGAATCTTCTTGGAAGAGCTGATCTAGGTGGTGACTCTATGTCTTTGTTTAGGAATTTAGGTTATTAGATCTTTTAAATTATTTTGGATGTAGCTTGACCATTATTTGGAATGATTTTAATGAGAAGAAATCCTCATCATGTCTTGAAAAGTAGCAATATGTCTCAAACTGTGAAATATGTCCCAAAAGTAGCATAAACCTGACCCGCTCACTAAAGGCCCATCCGAAACTTTGACCACTAATAGTGACAACTTTGTTCGAGATTTCTTTTTATTTAACTTAATTTCTAAATTTTAAAAGATTTGACGAAGTACAAAAAAATGTTTAAGTAAGTTTTGTCCAATATGTTTTATTTGATGCACCATATTCAATTGCAATAGATTGAATTTTAGCATTTAGGACATGATGTCCTCATCTGATCTGGTCTATTTAGGAAATCATCACTTATACCCTTCACGGGGTTCCTAGGTGCCTAATGGGTAGCCACTTATAACCATATCATACACTCGATACCTTTCACGGGGTTCGAGGTATATCGTAGTGCTGTGGGAACAATCTATATCAACTATCCAAAGTTCAACCTTCATATAGTAAGTCATGGCACTCATTTTCCCCTAGGATTACCCTGAATGGTAAAAACTAATAGTTTAGGTCACACTTTATATTCCCTTATGGATGTTAAAGTTTTAAGAGTCAAGCCTAAATAGAGAAGTCTTACCCAAACAACATGTTGGAGAAATAAGGAGGTTGGAGTGATAAGATTGGAAAAATCAGCCCTTGTTTGTAATGTTGTGATATAAACTGTATAATAAGTGTTGCCATTATAAGTTATTCAATGCTATGTGATACATGTTTCCAAGCTACATATTAATATTTTATGACATGCTATATGATTTGTATGGTCCGAGTCACATGTACTATCCATAAATTTTGTGTAGACATAAGCACAAATATCGAGTCCCATGTATATATTTATGCATTTTATGCATCTCTTAAAATATCTATGGATACTCGTGACTACATTTATAACATGTACATTTAGTACCTATAACATGTATATTTAGCATTCATACAATGTATATTTTAATTATTCCATGCGTAATTTAAATTAAGCCACATCATCATTATGACTTTACCATGCGGAGCTTAAATTATACCACGTCATCACTTCAACATTATCATGCGTTATTTTGGTTTATGCCATTTCATCACTTCAACTTTTCCATGCTTAGTTTAGGGTATGTCATGTCATCATTTTAACTTTGTTATGCATAATTTATCTTATGCCACATAATCATTTTGACTTTGCCGTGCTTAATTTAGGCCATGCCATGTTACCACTTTTAACTTTGCCATACTTAGCTTAGGTTATGCCACATCATATCATTTTGACTGAACCATGCTTAACTCATGCTATGCTATGCTATTCCATGTCATCACTTTGACTTTTCCATGCGTAATTTAAATTATGCCACATCATGACTTTAACTTTGCCATGCGTAATCTAGGTCATGCCATGCCATGTCACATCTATGGCTATACCATGCATAGCTCATGTCATGCCTCCATGTAAATTTTTACACCTAACTTAGGCCATGCCATGTCACCACTTCAACTATACCATGAGTATCTTAAGCCATACAGTCATTTTGTCTACACCATGTATATTTTTACAAACTATACCATGTTTAGACTAAGGAATGCCATGTGTATCTCTAAAACCTATACCATGTATAAATATGCATCCTTATACCATGTCTATGCCACGTATAGATCTTATTTACATTATACCATGAATAAATAATGTATAAACGGCTAGTTAATTAAGATAGTAATTGAACATGCAAACTTGCAAGGTGGAATTTCAAAACTTAAAGTTAACCCTAAAGGAACTCCTAAGCATGCCATTATTTATATAATCTAAGTTGAAACGTTTCATAGTTGCTAATAGGTTTATAAAACTTAATAAATGAAACCTAGCATCTTAAAAGCATTACTAGTTGATGTGTGCCTTCCTTTGGTGCGGCGCTCCCTTAAAACAAATGGACAACACTCTGTTAGTACTAGCTTCTGACATAGGACATCCTCTATGATTAATCCACACGGATCTTCATCGACCAAAACCTCCTATTAAGGAAAAACTCGTTAGTAGATAGCACCAGCTAGAATAATTGAAGACCAACCTGAAAATATAACTTAGAAGGCTCTCTTCAAAATATGAATTAGCCTTAAAGAATTCTTGCGACTAAGGAGAAACTTGTGAAGAATCTCGTGAAAAGCTCACGAAGAAAGGATGTCAAACCTTAGAAGGAAGGCTGAGCTTAAGTGAGAAACAAAGGAGCAGGAGGAGGTTTTTTATAGGGAGAAAGGAAGCTTAAAGCTCCCCCTTTTTACTAATGTGATAGGGAAAATCCCCATCCCATAAACGAGCCACATGGGCGGAGCCCTAGGCTCCACGGGTAAACCTACTTACATAACCCACTTATGCGGGTTGTGTGTTGCCCCAGAAGGCAAGCCCTAATAGGCTTACCTTGTCTTGCAAGCTCAGCTTGCTGGCGGGCGTGTGTAGTAAGCCTGTGCAAGCGATGTAAAGCAACGCTTGCGGGCCTGCTACCCACCAGCATGCGCTGGCCTTGTGCTAGCACATGCTAGTGGGGCGCGAGCAAATTTTGTTCATGGGGCAGCTGCACAAGGCCCACCTACGAACATCTCATGTTCATAGGGCCCACTCACAATAGAAAAAATTCCCTTGCTATGCCCCCAACAATTTTCCTAAAAACTCCTCCTTTAAATCTTTTAAATAAATAATTAGTCAAACCAATTAATAATCCATCCAACAATTTTGATTTTTTATATTCTCAGCATAAACCTAGTCTATAAGTTCTTTTGTTAGTTTGTAAAGAACCAAAGTGTGTGACCTCATTGGATCCCAAAGTATAGAGCCACTAAAGGTTAACCTAAACTTTGCCTCCCATTCGAGAACCTTTAGGCTTAATGTTTTAGACCGATATGAAACCTGGTAACTCTAGATGATCAAATGGGCTTTCTAGCAAAGGCATATGATCCCCTGATACTCGAAACATAACATGCTTGTGATTTGATCTGGTTCTGCAATAGTAACCAATACAATACACTCTTTCCATCGGGTTAAGTACCATCTAATTTATTGAGCACGGATTAAGTGTTAGCTCATGTAATAGTCATAGTAATCATGGAATTAGACTTGTTCACGAAGAACAACACTAGCCATAATATGTTAAGATTGACTAGAAAGTCGTTCTATCAATCTTATACTCTGATTAGAGGTTTATGAGTGTGTCTCTTTAATAAGAGGTCTTAAGTTACAACTCCAAATTTACCACTATATCAAGAGCGATGGATCCCATCTTGACTACTTGGCTTACAAATGAGTGATCATCACTATACCCAAAATCACCCGTATCATCCTGATCGCTAGGGTATGAATAAGTATGACCCAAAGTATAGCAATTCCTACACAAATTAACTAGTATCTCAGGTTTGAGGATACTTGTACTGCTACTGTAGTAAGACATAACACAAACACATAGATATAGTTATTTTCGAGTGTCTATCTTATAGTAGTCTCTAATTTATTATATGAATACATTCATGTGTAAAATCAAGGTACCACCTTCATCTCATGAGATCAGTTACTTAGATCAATCCAAGGAGTAATCCTACACATGCTAGTATGTTCGCTTCATTGATGTCCAGTTTCAATAAAACTATGACTAGGGATATATAGACTATTCATAGTAACATATGTGTGTAGTTCTCACACCACATAGCTCCCACTATGTCCTCACACTTTAACGCTATGAAGTAGTCATAGACTTTGTCTTATCAATGCACATATATAATAGCACATATATATGATACCAATGAGATACATAATTTAAATAAACATCGATAAATAATAAAGATGGCTTTATTATTGATAACAATAATCTAATAAACATTTGTACATTATAACTAATAAAGACATATCTCCCAAATTGCCTCTAAGGCATACATCATGTCTTACAATCTCCCACTTGCACTAGATCCAATTGCCCATGAACTTCATGCCATACTCGTTAACATGCTAGTCATACTTAACCTGAGTCACTAGGTTCATTAGCCCATCCGCTAGATTTTGATAGGTATGGATTTATTCTAAGCTTATATCCTTTCTAGCTACTATCTCCTCAATGAGATGATATTTTCTAAGAACATGTTTGTTTCTCTAACGAGACTATGGCTCCTTTCCCTAAGCAATATCCCCTTTATTATCGCAATAAATAGTTATTGGATTTACAATTCCGGGCACCACACCGAGATCACCAATAAAGCCCTTAAGCTAGACATCTTACTTACCTACTTCTAAAGCAACTATATACTCAGATTAAGTGGTTGAATCAACATCATGCTTTAAACTTTTCCAAAAAAATTTCCCTCCATTTAACATAAACACATAACCTGACTAGGACTTGTAATCATCCCTATCAGATAGAATACTCATGTTAGGGTATCCCTCCATAGAGAGATCACCTTCTCTATATACCAAAAACATATCCTTAGTCCTACGTAAGTACTCAAGGATAGTTTTAACCACCATCTAGTATCTCTCACTTGGATCATATTGAAATATGCTCGTGATGCCAACACATGGGAGATGTTAGGCTGAGTGCATACCATAGCATACATGATGAATCCTATCCTTGAAGCATAGGGTATTCCATTCATGTGCACTCTCTCCTATTGTGTTCTCGGATACTCAAAATTAGAAAGGTTAATCTTGTGAGACATTGAGAGATAACCCTTTCTTGACTACACAAGGTTAAATCTAGCCAAAACCTTGTCAATGTATGCACTTTGAGAAAGACCTAGCATCCTTTTGGATCTATCATGGTAGATCCTTATACCTAGTATAAAAGAAGCTTCTCCAAGGTATTTCATGGAGAACTTCTTTTACAACCATAACTTTAATGTTTGAAGAAAAGGAACATCATTTTTAACCAGTAATATGTCATTGATATATTATACAAGGAAAATGATCACACTCCCACTAGCCTTCTTATATATGAGACAAACACTCGGAAATTATTAAATCCATGTGTTTGTGTTATGTCTTGTTGTAGTAGTAGTACAAGTATCCTCTAACCTGAGATACCACTTACCTTATGTAGGAGTTGCTATACTTTAGGTCATATTTATTCGTACCCTGGCGATCAGGATGCCACTAGTGATTACGGGTATAGCGATGATCACATGTTGCTAAGTTTGTAGTCTAGATGGGATCCACCGCTCTTGATATAAAAATATAATGGGAGATGTACTTTTGGGCCACTTGTTGAAGTGACACACTCATAAACCTCTGATCAGAGTTTAAGATTGATAGAACTAGTTTCTAGAAAGCCCATTTAATTGTCTAAAGCTATCGGGTTCCATATCGGTCTAGAATACTGAGCCTAAAGGTTCTGGGTCTGGAAGCTAAGTTTAGGTTAACCTCTAGTAACTCTATACTTTGGGATCCTATGAGATTACACACTTTGAGTCTTTATCGGACCATGTAAAGAACCTAAGGACTGGGTATGTATCGAAAAAATACAAGTTGTGAAATGTTCGCCACTTTTCCACTGATAAGTTTTATAACTAATGGTTCCAAGAACTTGTTCGTGAGACTTGGCTACACACATTTCATAAGTTTTATCCTCAAATAATGGAGCTAAAAACTTGTTCACGAAAAATGTAGGTGTTGTCAATACCTCTTATCAAATAGAAAAATGATGGTAACTGCAAGTATACAGTTGTGATGTAGTTTTAAAAGATATCGAACCCACAGGGAAGGAACTAGGTCAAAGGAAAAACAAGGAAAGACAAAGTAAAAGAAAATAAAAATAGATTTGAGATTTTTGGATAGGAAGATTAGAATGAAAAATTGAGTAAATATAGATGTGGAAGATTAGAGAATCTAAATATATAGAATCTTCACTACAAACAAGTATAGCAGAGAAAACATGCAAGTTCAACAAAGATGTTACGACTCACTAAACTAATCTAACAGACTCGGTTCAAAACACAAACACTAAGATGTTCAATAACCCGTGTAGTGCTGTAGCTAAAGCGTTAAGTATCCCACCTGGGGAGTACGTTCGCAAGAATGAAACTAAAAGGAATTGACGGGGGCCCGCACAAGCGGTGGAGCATGTGGTTTAATTCAATGCAAAGCGAAGAACCTTACCAGGGCTTGACATGCTCGTGCGAATCCTCTTGAGAGGGGTGCTTTCGAGAACACGGGAACAGGTGGTGCATGGCTGTCGTCAGCTCACGCCGTAAGGTGTTGGGTTAAGTTGCGCTCGTTC
>CATIWQ010185232.1:0-21336 GCA_949673415.1 Euphorbia schlechtendalii | reverse complement strand
GGACATGCCGTTTTAGAGTTTTTTATTCCTCTCATTTTCATCTTCGAAACACCATCCATTATGATATAGTTTTTTGATAAATTTTTTTCAATTGTTCGATATATGGTAGGAACATGGTAAAAAGGAAAAAATGATAACTCTAGAAATATTACTGTAGTTTCCTGATAGATAACTAATGAAATGAGCACTATCCAGTAAAAAAAAGATAGGAGCACTATCTGGTAGGAACATGGTAGGAAAATGAAATTGTAAATCAAACAAAAGAGAATCGGATAACTATCTGCTAGGAACATTGTAGGAAGTAAAAAATAATAATTCTGGAAATATTACGCTAGTTTCCTAATAGATAACATAGTAGGATCATGCTAGGAATTAAAAAATGATAACTCTAGAAATATTACTGTAATTTCTTGATAGATTACTGATGAAAGAAGCACAATCTAGTAGCTAAACACGATAGGAGTAATATTTGGTAGGAACATGAACTTGAAAATCAAACAAAACAAAATCAGATAACAACATGGTAGGAAGTAATAAATGACAACTCTTGAAATATTACTGTAATTTCGTGATAGATAACTGATGAAAGGAGCACTATCCAATAGCTAAACATGATAGCAGTACTATCAAGTAGGAATATGAACTTGAAAATAAAAAAAAATCAGACAACTATCTAATAGGAACATGGTAGGAAGTAAAAAATGAAAACTCTTTAAATATCATGGTAGTTTCTTAATAGATAACATGGTACGAATATGGTAGGAAGTATAAAATGACAACTCTTGAAATATTACGGTAGTTTCCTGATAGATAACTAATGAAAGGGGCACAATCTAGTAGCTAAACATGACAGGAGCATCATGGTAGGATCATGGTAGGAACATGAACTTGAAAATCAAACAAAACAGTATTAGATAACATGGTAAGAACATGGTTGGAAGTAAAAAATGATAATTCTTGAAATATTACTATGATTTCCTAATAGATAACTGATGAAAGGAGCACAATCTAGTAGCTAAACATGATAGAAGCACCATCTGGTAGGATCATGGTAGGAACATGAACTTGAAAATTAAACAAAACAGAATCAAATAACATGGTACGAACATGGTAGGAAGTAAAAAATGATAACTTTGGAAATATTACTATAGTTTCCTAATAGATAACTAATGAAAGGACCATTATCCAGTAGCTAAACATGAGAGGAGTATTATCTGGTAGAAACATGGTAGGAACATGAACTTGAAAATCAAACAAAATAGAATCAAATAACAACATTGTAGGAACATGGTAAGAAGTAAAAAATGACAATTCTGGAAATATTATTGTAGTTTCTTGATAAATAATTAATGAAAGGAGCACTATCCAATAGCTAAACATGACAGGAACACTATCTTGTAGGAACATGGTAGTAACATGGTAGGAACAAGAACTTGAAAATCAAATAAAACAGATAACAACATGGTAAGAACATTGTAGGAAGTAAAAAATGACAACTCTTGAAATATTACTGTAGTTTCCTAATAGATTACAAGGTAGGAAGTAAAAAATGATAACTCTGGAAATAATACTGTAGTTTCCTGATAGATAACTTATGAAAGGAACACTATCTAGTAGCTAAACATGATAGGAGCACTATCATGTAGGAACATGGTAGGATTATGAACTTGAAAATCAAACAAAACAGAATCAGATAATAACATGGTATGAAGTAAAAAATGAAAAATCTAGAAATATTATTATCGTTTCCTGATAGATAATTAATGAAAGGAGCACAAGCTAGTAGCTAAACATGACAGGAGTACTATCAGGTAGGAACATGATCTTGAAAATCAAACAAAACAGAATCAGATAACTATTTGGTAGGAAGATGGTAAGAAGTAAAAAGGACAACTCTTGAAATATTACAATAGTTTCCTGATAGATAACATGGTAAGAAGTAAAAAATGATAACTCTAGAAATAATATTGTAGTTTCCTGATAGATAACTGATGAAAGGAACACTATTTAGTAGCTAAACATAATAGTAGCACTATCTAGTAGGAACATGAACTTGAAAATCAAATAAAACAAAAACAGATAACAACATGGTAAGAGCATGGTAGCTACGTGGTAGCTACCAGTTTTCTACCAAAATTGAATAACTAGAAAAAAATTTCGAAAAAATATATTATAATAGATGGCGTTTCGAAGATAAAAATGAGATAAACAAAAAAACTCTGAAGCGACATGTCAAAAAAATAAACGGTTCAAGAGATAATGGTAAAATAAGATGAGAAAATTAAAAAAAAAAGCATGAGATCATCTATGACATAATCGTTAGTTGATAATTAAAATAATAAGGAACGTTCATCGCAAAAAAGAAAACTTTAAATAGTTATGGAATGTAAATGAGTAAGTTAGAAGGTAAAGTAGTAAATAGTTTATTCAAAGAGGACATATATAACAATTTCCCATATTTTAATCTATTCAATACATAATTTAATCTTATTGAAAAATTATACGTAATGATTTGAGTAAGTTTCAATATTTTTCCAATAAAAGTTTATCATTAATGTTTTAATTAAAAAAATATTTTCACCTTTCAAAAAACTTCGAAATTTATCCCTTATGTGTATTTAATTTTTATTAATCAACAATAAATTTCAGACAAAACAAAAAATATAATTATTATAATATAATTTAATATGGAGAATCTTTATTTGTTAATTATATTAAATCACATATCCTCTTTAAAAAAAATTATAGAACCTCGTTTAAAAAATAGTAGAATTAAAACACACGTTTTTTTAAATTTATTTTATTTTGTCAGAGATTGCACCGATTTTAATGTATACTATACCAAAAGGAAAATAATTTAGTTTTTAAATGATCGTTTAACCTTTTGTTTGAAGTTAGATCCAAAAATTCAAGATTACAAATGCTTTAATACCTAGCAACAAAAAAATAATAGTATAATATTAGGCCATTCCCATCGCCTGACATCCCACTAATTACTTTTCATTTCAAATGATCGTTTAACCTTTTGCTTAATAATTAGATCCAATAATTAAAGATTCCAAATGCATTAATACCCAGTAGCAACAAAAGTTCCATAATAATCTCTCAGTTTATTAAATATTATTGTTTTAAAAAAATTTTGATGTCTCTTTTTTCATTTTCATTTTATATTTTTAATATATTTTTTCTCTAAGTTTCCATTATTACTCCTATTAATTTGTTTAACTTTCATGATAATCATATTTTAATCTCCAATAATAAAATGAGAAGACTATTAATGAAGTCTTGAAAACAGAATAGTACATTTATGTAAGAGTAAGTTAGTAAATCACCTCATCCGGTAAACTATGAATTAGTTAAAATGACAAAATTTAGTATACGGAGTGAATGGTATAATATTAGGCCAAATCATCACCAGACTACCCACCTATAAGTAAATTGAAAATTGTGAATATTTTACTAGGGGAGAACAAAATATTTCAAAACCGAACCGTACCAAACCGACCTCAACCTCAACCAAACCAAATTCATACGGTTTGGTTTTCGATTCATAAATTTTCCAAATTTTCGGTTCGGTTTTCAGTTTTTGGGGTAAAAAACCGAAAATCGATAGAATCGAACCGATTTTTCACAGAGTATATATACAAATCTAAAACCCTAATTTCTATTCTTCTCTTCTATGTTGTCTTCTTCTTTCTTTAAAAAAACTCAGCCACACAACTCATCTTGTTCTTTCTCTATCTGTCCCTCTTTTCATATTCCGGAGAAATCGACTTTCGAATGTAGTTTTTCATTTTCTAAATTAAGTTTCTGATTTGATTTCGTTTTTTGTCCGTTATTTTTGGCATTTCAGTTTTGATTCATCGATTTTTGCCATTGTTCTATGCTTTTTCGGTTTTATGCATATTGTAGGCGTTTTTTTTTAGATTTATGGGTTGTTAGATTTTGGCATTTTTTATGTGTTTTCTCATCGAAAACGGCCAACGATACACTGTGAACTCCGTTGCTTTTCGGCCAAAAAACATCGTTTAGGCTTTCAATTTTGCGATTTTCCTATTTTAGGGAAATTGAAATTTTTTGAAAGTTTCTATGCTTGCCTTTTAATTTCGAGCTTTTAACAGGAGTTTCCCTAGCTTATTTATAAGAGAAAAACAATATTAATTTTAATTTTTGTTCTCAATTAAATTTCAATTTGATTTTAACAATGGCAGCACTATTTTTTATTAGTTTTAACAATGGCAACCTCTTTCTGTTTAGTTGCGAATTCTAAAGTTTAATATCCGTTGAAGTTGCAATTTATTCATAATTTGATTATTAATTTATCGTTTCGAATTTTTTTGATAGACTGTTGCATTAGTTTAGGCCTTTCGAAAAGTAGAATTTTTTACCATCTTTTGTCATTTCGATTTAACCATGTCCGAAACCAAACCGACCCGAACCGAAATATTTCGGTTCTCATTTTCCTCGATTTTTGGTTTTTGGTTCGGTCCTGTTCGGTGAACCAAATTTTGCTCCCCCCTATATTTTACTCCTGATGTCAAGTGGGCATATATTTGTATTTTTATTCCCTTAAGATGCCCTTCCATTCGAGAAAAAGGCATTACAAAAATTATATAAATACATATCACAAATGTCAAGTGGGCATATTATAAGACTTGTCACATGTTTTGAATGTTTTTAAAAATGTTTTTTTTATTTTAAAAATAAGGTGTATGTGTTTTCAAAAGCTAGTAAAAAAAGTTTCGCAATTTTAAAATTATGTCATTAAAAATTGCAATTTTATCCATTTTGAACTTAAATTTTGCATTTTAGTTGATAAAAATACAGTTTATATCAGTAATAAATTTTTAAATTTTCTAAGAAAGAAAAATTTTGGAATGTGGAATTGATTCAAATACCTTATGGAATATTATTATTTTAATAAACCACATACATCATTTTGCAGGAAAATATTTTAAGTAAAGAATTTTGAAAAATAATGAAATCACCAAACTTTTTTAGATTTACTCTAAATTTAATTGTTGCGCCACAAAAGTAACAATTTCATGGTATGTATAATAGATTAATAATGGGGAAATTTGATGAGTTGATTTTAAGTATTTATATTAACTAAAGTTTTGGTCCATAACTATTTTGATCAAATAAGTTTCAAACTCACCCTTTATACGTTCCAAGTTATTTTGTTTTCCTCCACTACGAACTGATGACATCACAGATGATGTCATGCTTTTTTTTAATTTTCTCATCTTATTTTACCATTATCTTTTAATTCGTTCAATTTTTGGACATGCCGCTTTAGAGTTTTTTGTTCATCTCATTTTTATATTTGAAACGTCATCAATTGTGATATAGTTTTTTGATAATTTTTTTCAACTATTCGATCTATGGTAGGAAGGAAAAAATGACAACTCTGGAAGTATTATTATAGTTTCCTGATAGATAACTGATGAAATGAGCACTATCCAGTAGCTAAACAAAACAAGAGCACTATCTGGTAAGAACATGGTGGAAACATGGTAGGAAAATGAACATGAAAATCAAACAAAACAGAATCAGATAACTATCTGGTAGGAACATGGTAGGAAGTAAAAAATGACAACTATAGAAATGTTACGCTAGTTTCTTAATAGATAACATGGTAGGAACAAGGTATGAAGTAAAAAATAATAACTCTGGAAATACTACTGTAGTTTTCAGATAGATAACTTATGAAAGGAGCACGATCTAGTAGTTAAACATGACAGGAGTACTATCTGGTAGTAACATGGTAGGAACATGGTAGGAAACATGAACTTGAAAATAAAACAAAATAGAATCAGATAATAACATTTTAGCAATTAATAATGACAACTTTGGAAATATTGTTGTAGTTTCTTTATAGATAACTTATGAAAGGAGCACTATCCAGTAGCTAAACATAATAGGAGTACTTCCTGGTAGGAACATGAACTTGAAAATCAAACAAAACAAAATCTAATAACTATATTGTAGGAACATGGTAGGAAGTAAAAAAGGACAACCCTTGAAATATTACAGTAGTTTCCTGATTGATAACATGGTAGGAAGTAAAAAATGATAACTCTTGAAATATTATGGTAGTTTCATGATAGATAACTAATGAAATGAGCACCAATCTATTAGCTAAACATGACATGAGCACTATTTGATAGGAACATGGTAGGAACATGAAATTGAAAATCAAACAAAACAAAATCAGATAACATGGTATGAAGTAAAAATGATAATTATTGAAATATTACTGTAGTTTTCTGATACATAATTGATGAAAGAAGCACAATCTAGTAGCTAAACATGACAAGAGCACTATCTGGTAGGAACCTGAACTTGAAAATTAAACAAAATAAAATCAGATAACAGCACGTTAGGAGCATGGTAGGAAGTAAACAACGATAACTCTGGAAATATTACTATAGTTTCTTGATAGATAACTGATGAAAGGAGCATTATCTAGTAGCTAAACATGACATGAGTACTATCTGGTGGAAACATGGTAGGAACATGAACTTGAAAATTAAACAAAACAGAATCAGATAACAACATGGTAGGAAGTAAAAAATGATAACTCTTGAAATAATACTGTAGTTTCTTAATATATAACTGATGAAAGAAGCACTATCCATTAGCTAAACATGACAGGAGCACTATCTTGTAGGAACATGGTAGTAACATGGAAGGCACATGAACTTGAAATCAAACAAAACAAAAACAAATAAAAACATGGTAGGAACATTATAGGAAGTAAAAAATAACAACTTTGGAAATATTATTGTAGTTTTCTGATAGATAACGTGGTAGGAAGCAAAAAATGATAACTCTGGAAATAATACTATAGTTTCTTGATAAATAACTTATGAAAGGAACACTATCTAGTAGCTGAACATGACAGGAGCACTATTTGGTAGGAACATGAAATTGAAAATCAAACAAAACAGAAGCAGATAACAACATGGTAGGAAGTAAAAATTGACAACTCTAGAAATATTACTGTAGATTCCTGATAAATAACTGATGAAAGGAGCACTATCTAGTAGCTAACACGTGACAAGAGTACTATCTAGTAGGAACATGGAAGGAACCTGAACTTGGTAATCAAACAAAATGGAATCAGATAACTATTTGGTAGGACCTTCGTACGAAGTAAAAATAACAACTCTTGAAATATTAAAGTAGTTTCCTGATAGATAACATGGTAGGAAGTAAAAAATTGATAACTCTGGAAATAATATTGTAGTTTCTTGATAGATAATTGATGAAAGGAACACTATCTAGTAGCTAAAGATGACATGAGCACTATCTGGTAGGAACATGAACTTGAAAATCAAACAAAACAATAACAGATAACAATATGGTAGGAACATGGTAGCTAGCAGTTTTCAACCAAAATCAAATAGTTGGAAAAATTTTCGAAAAAGTATATCATAATGGATGGTGTTTTGAAGATAAAATTGAGATGAACAAAAAACTCTAAAGCTGCATGTCTAAACAATAAACGGTTGAAGAGATAATGGAAAATAAGATGAGAAAATTTTAAAAAGAATAATGACATCATCTATGATATCATCGTCAGTTGATAATTAAAATAAAGAAAGTACAAGACAATAAAAGTAAACTTTAAATGGTTATGAAATGTAAAGGAATAAGTTAGAAGGTTAATAAGTAAATTGTTTACTCAAAGAGGACATTTACAACAATTTCCCATTAATTTATCTCAAAAACATTAGTAACAATGCCACTTAGTGAACTATTTAAGATTAATTTAGCATAGTGGAAAGAAGCACACTAACATATCTATGATTAATTAAGCATAGTGGAAAGAACAATGACATAAGGAAAGTGACTAACCCCTTACTATTATATCATTATTGTTAGAAGTCATTTCCGAATAAAGGATTTGATGTCCAAGTCTCTTACAAGAACTCAAAGTCTTATTATATTTATATGATTAATGTTTGTAGTTATCTCTCTCTATTAGTTTTTCCATAAATATGTGTTTGTAATTCTCATTCAAGACTAATGATTCATAAATACAAATACATATTCTCATATTTGCTCCATCTTATTTTATTCTTTATTGTGTTGAGCTAAAGGTTGCTTTATAACACGTTATTAGCACGAGTTTGCTCTATTTTAAAACACAAAAGAATTATCGTTTTTCTGTTTTTTTCAATCTTCCCAGTGGGACAAATTTCAACTTTGTCGGAGTTTTAACCGTCGAATCGTCGTGAAAATTTGACAAAAGCTTTTTAACATCTATACCTTTGTTTTGACAGTTCGATCGTTAAGAAAGATTTTCTAACTATTTTTCCTTGTGTCGGTAGATTGCAGATCGTAACAATTATTGGGCATTAATCTATCTTTTGAGGCTGCAGATTTGTTGTATTTTTTTAAACATAAATTTACTGAAGTTATGACTATCGAGATTGTCAAAGAAACGCTCCATGAGGTAATTTTGCGCTAAGAAAAGGAGTAAGGTTATATTTAGTCAATTCTTATACATTATAGTTATGTTAAATTTTACGAAATTTGAGTTTATAGTTTTTGATATTAACGGAAAGAATTAATTTTCATAAGTATTGAATGTTGAAATTAATGAATTATTTTATCATATAAGATCCTTTAGATCTTTTGTCATACAAAGTGTAATGAAAGGCAAATGACATGTTTACTTGATTATTAAAGATCCTGAAGATCTTCGAAAAATATATTTATCGAATGGCTCATTTATATGGAAAGAAATTTATTGATAAGAATATAAATTTCTTTAATATGTGCTCTTGTAATAGCACGTGCCCCTGAAGCAGCACCAAGATGAAGTAGTTTCACAAAATATGGTGAAATAAATTTATTGCATTTTATCGAGCAAAATAAGAGAAATTTGATACATTTCCTGAAGTGAATGTAATGTTATATCATGATAATAATTTTAAAGTTAGACGTGGTTGTAGATATAATAAGCACCCAAAGTGTAAGATCAAATCAATAATACAATAATCACCATGAGTGGAGAAGTTATATTGATAAATTTAATTATCACGAAAGTGAAAAATCAAAGTTGACAATGATTAGAACCATCTGAAGTGGAAAATCAGGTTGATAGTATATGTAATCACCTGAAGTGGATAAATCATATCGATATGAATTTTGAGATTCACATTTCCATATAAATCCTGATATAGATGGTGTTATTTTTTGAGTTTATTTAAAGATCTTGCAGATCTTTGTAAAAGTTTTGATAATATGTATATACATATTATTGGTTTAAATTAATATGAAAGTCCTAGCAATTTTCACCTGAAGTGGAAAATTAAATTATTGTTAATAATAAACACAGAAGTGGAATATCAAAATGAAGGAAAAGAAATATTTCCTCACTATTGATTGACATCAATATTAATGAAGCAAAGATTGTTCTATTTGTTACCGTGATATCGGTAACACAAAATTTATCGAATGTTCCTGAAGAGCTAATATTCTTAATGTACAATGGTATAAAGAGTCATTATAAATACTGCATTATTTTCCCCAAGTTCTCATAGAAATGTAATCACAAATATGAATAAAATTGTGAAAGAAAACATTCTTATTATATTAAAATTATGAAAGAAGACATTAAAGAATGTCTGGAAAAACTAGGTGTATTGATATGATCAAGGTCGATGTTACTATAAACCAGAAGTTTATAAATTTATACACTTTAGAATTTGACAAGATAAACTTGATCATCCTTGTTTGAAAATGATGAGATAAGTTATAGAAATGCACATGAACATACATTGAAGAACCAGCTTTTTCTTCAACATAATGAATTGTTTGTGCTGCTTGTTCACAAGGAAAATTAATAATAAAATCTTCTAGAAGGTTGGAACTGAATCTCCAGTATTTTTGGAATGCATATAATGTGATATATGTGGATCGATTCATCCACCATGTGGACCATTTAAATATTTTATGGTTTTTATTGATTCCTCAACTAGATGGTCACATGTATGTTTATTATCATCACGAAATCTAGCTTTAGCTATATTACTTACTCAACTAATTCAATTACAAGCATAATTTCCTAATTATACAATTAAGTAAATCTGTGTTGATAATGCTGGAAAATTTACATCCCAAACTTTTAATGATTTTTGTATGTCATTGGGATAAAAGTTGAACATCCTATAGCACATGTTCATACTCAAAATGGTCTGCAGAATCATTTATTAAACGTCTGCAACTAATTGCAAAACCATTAATTATGCAAACAAATCCTACATCAGTGTAAGAAAATGCAATATTGTGTGCTTTATCTGTTAAATGTTTAAAAACCAACAAGTTATCATGTACTTTCCAATACAAATTAGCTTTTGGCCATTTCCTCAACACATGTACATTTTGCAAAATGTCATATTGATGAAAACAAATATCCAAAATTAGGGGGAGAAAGTGAAAATGAAATTTTGGAATGTTTCATCATTATATCACATATAGATTTTTAAGTCAAAAGTTTTTTGGACCAGAAGTTCAAAAGGTAATCCATCTTCAAAGAATAGACTAACAATAGTGTTTTAACACGCCTGAAGCGTGGATGACCCATTGGTTCAAATGATAAAAGCCCTCGAAAAATGAAAACTATCGATAGTATAATAATTCCGTTGAGTATTATATTACTAATATAAATACACTTCCTGAAGAAGTACAAGCACCTGAAGTGCTAACACCTGAAGTGGTTGAAAACAAAGAAATTTAAATAAATTATACTAGAATCGGAAAAAGATGGAATCAAGTTGAAATGGTTATCGATCCTATATTTGCATTTTATGTTGTAATGTATATTGAGAATGAACATAAGGATCATGAACCACAATTTTTTCAAGAATGAAAGAGTAAAAGTGATTGGCCAAAATGACAAGATGCAATTCAAGCAGAATTGAATTCTTTTGACAAACGTAAAGTTTTCGGACCTGTAGTTCGAACACCACAAGGTATAAAACCTGTGGGATATAAATGGGTTTTTGTGAGAAAGAGAAATGAAAAAATGAAGTTGTGAGATATAAGGTAAGACTTGTTGCACAAGGGTTTTCCCAAATACTAGAGATTGATTTCGATTATATGTATTCTCCTGTAGTATATGTGATAACTTTTTGTTATTTTATTAGTTTATCAATGCAACAAAATTTACAAATGCATTTAATGGATGCTTTCACAACTTATCTATATGGCTCGTTTGATAATGACATTTACATGAAAATCCCTGAAGGATTGAAATTGCCAGAAAAATATGGCAAACAAGAGCTTTATTCGATAAAGTTGCAAAGATCATTATATGGACTAAAACAGTCTCGGCACATGTGGTATAACCGTCTAAGTGAATACTTATTGAAAAAAGGTTATCAAAATAATCAAATTTGTCGTTGTGTTTTCATAAAGAAATCAAGACCCACATTCACAATCATCTCAATTTATGTTGATGATTTAAATATTATAGGAACTCCTGAAGAGATTCCAAAAGCAGTTGATTCTTTGAAAATAGAATTTGAGATGAAAGATCTTGGAAAGACAAAGTCTTATTTTGGTTTACAAATTGAATACCTATACATCAATCAAATTATACTCAAAAGATCCTAAAACATTTTAATATGGACAAAGCACATCCATTGAGCAATCCAATGGTCATACGATCACTTGATGTGAAAAATGACTCATTTTACCCTAGAGAAGATAATGAAGATATTCTTGGTCCGGAAGTACCATATCTTAGCACAATAGGTGTGTTAATATATCTTGCTAATAATACAAGGCCTGATATTGCTTTCTCAATTAATTTATTATCAAGATATAGAGTTGCACCTACTCGGAGACATTGGAATGGAGTTAAGCACATAATGCGCTATCTTCAAGGAACCATTGAATTGGGTTTATTTTATTCATATGGATCCAAGCTTGAATTAGTTGGATATACGGATGCGGGATATTTATCTTATTCGCATAAAGCTTGATCCCAAATTGGTTATATATTCACATATGGAAGTACAATTATATATTGGCTTTCAAAGAAGCAAACAATCGTAGCTACTTCCTCAATCATGCTGAAGTAATTACAATTCATGAGGTCAATCGTGAATGTGTATGGTTAAGATTATTAACAAAGCATATCCGAGATGCATGTGAAAAATCAAAGGCTAAAGAAGATCTGACAATAATATATGAAGATAATGCTGCAGAAGGAAGGCTACATTAAAGGAGATAGGATTAAACATATCTCACCAAAGTTTTTCTTTACTCACGACCTTGAAAAAAATGGTGAAATTAGTGTTCAACAAATCCGCTCATGCAACAACTCAGCAGACTTATTTACCAAATCCTTACCTTCAGCAACATTCAAGAAGTTGGTTCATAACATCAGAATGTGTCATCTCAAGGATCTCCCGTACTCTTGTGAACAGGGGGAGTAAACATTGCACTCTTTTTCCCATAATCAAGGTTTTTTTCCCAAAAAGGTTTTTCCTTGATAAGGTTTTTAATGAGGCAGTGTCCCGTTTGCAATGATGGAAATCAAAGGGGGAGTGTTAGAAGTCCTTTTTGAATAAAGGACTTGATGTCCAAGTCTCTTACAAGAACTCAAAGTCTTATATTAGACTTATATGATTAATGTTTGTAGTTATATCTCCCTATTAGTTGTTCCTATAAATATGTGTTTGTAATTCTCATTCAAGACTAATGATTCATAAATACAAATTCATATTCTCATAATCTCTCCATCTTATTTTCTTCTTTTTTGTGTTGAGCTAAAGGTTTTTTAACAACAGTTATGTTTTTTTATTTAATATAACTAGCAAACTTTGGTATTCTATTTTCACTGCTTTTCTATCAATTTACCTTATGTGTCATATTTTTTTTGACAAAACTATCTTTAATTTCATTCAGTTTTCCTTTTAACTTATTCTAATGATAAATGTAGTGGTGCGACCTACGGAAGGAGGCCTATGTACAAACCTGGTTTAAACTAGGGATGTACAAGCCTGCCTTACTAGACAAGCCTGTATGAGCTTGGCTAGGTAGGGGTAGTCCATGTTGGGAAATACTCGGATAAATTTGAAGTTGAGACAAACACTTTCAGATTAAAACTTATAGGGCGAATCTACCAAATTTTTTAATTGGATAAGCTCAAATAAAATCAAGATATCTTGTGATGAAAATTGGAACCAAATATATGTATTTCGATGCCTAGTTTTTATACAAAAATAAACATGACTTTTGGTCAAAAAAATATTACTTTTCCTCCAACAATTGGCAATCATTTTGGTCCAAAGAATATGAATATTCGTGATTAAAATTCATCCAAAAATGAATTTTTAGATTAATACTTTCATTCGAAAATAAAAATTTCTTTTTGACACCAACGGGGGCACTACCCCTAGACTCTTCTAGGGGTTACCACCCCTCGGAACCCTTTACCGGGGGGTGCTTTTACTGGAACCCCGAAATTCAAATATCGTGATAAAATGTGAACAAGAATGCTCTTTGCACTCTCCCTACTAGTTTGATAAAATATTATAATCTCATTGGTCAACTAGTCTATCCAATTACTCTAAAATACTAACAACTACCCCTCATTTTAGTGTAATCATTGATTAACTAAACATAATCACAACAAATAATAAACTTATGCATAAATGAAATATCGTGATGATTGAATGTCATCCGAGTATATTGCACATTCCAAATATTCAATACCAATGTGTCATTATGGATTAAACCTTTATTATTCATTATGAATACATGAAGATAATATACACACAAGTGAAAATTCTAATAGTTCTTACTTAACACTATCTTTTACTAGCCTTGTGTGCTTCTCCTTCACAAACATAATAAACCACGTCCTAATTTCTTGAAGCAACTAAACTTTATGCTCAAATAGGTATCTCTTTTACTCTTGCACCTACATATGCAAATTTTTCAAAAAAGCCATTCAAAAATTAAATTCCAGCTGCCTTAATTATCTTGCAAGTCTGAACACACACATTGGGATGTTATTATTATTGTGTTTTCAATCCCTAGAGGTTAATCTTTCCTCATTGAATTTAGTACCTAATGTCATATTAGATGGAAATTTGGTATCTCATCAACTTGAAAGATTTTATATAGACTTTAATACCATTCTCATAGTCAACTTGTGCACAAGAGCTCTTCTTAACCCTTTAGTTAGCTGATTGACTAAATTATGCTCAATTTTTACAAACTCTAGTGATATGACACCATGCATGATGTGTTCCCGAATCATTCTATGTCTCATGGCTCTATGTTTAGACTTGCCTTTATACAATTATCTATAAGAATTGGCCAAGGCAGTTTCACTGTCACACTTGATAGATATAAGTGATATTGGTTTATGCCACAATGGAATTTCATAAATTAAATATCTCATCCTTTCAGCTTCATTACTAGCAGCTACTAATGCTACTGAATCAAATTCCATTGTTAACTCAATAATACAAGTCTATTTCTTTAACATACAAGGGATAACACCTCCCCTAATAAGGAATACCCACCCACTTGTGGAAGAATGATCTTTCTCATTAGAAATATAACTTGTTGAACTCAAGTTAATAATACTTCACAATACTTAGGTTTTGAAGATAAGAAATTACTTAGGATTGTGAAAATAATTAGGTACTAAGTAGACTCTTATTTAAGTAAGTTTTGCTTGAGTTTGTTTTGAGAAAAATAACTCAGCTCGACGTATATTTAGTTATGTTCTGGCTTAGAGTATTTAAAGCTGAATAGCTTTTACTACATAGTTTATACGATATAAATAAGTGAAAGATGAGTAGTTCTTACCTTGTATATTCAGCATAAGCTGAGTAACCCTTGCGACGCTAACCTACAATCACACTTGTGCACTTAACTATTTCCATGAAGATATAATATTCATTTGTGATGATTTTTAGGTATTGGCATTGAAAATATATGAAAGGGATATTTATGTGGTCCTCACTACCAAAAGGTGCTAGTATAGAATGTTGGGAATACCTCGCTAGAATCCACATAAAAAAGATATCATTTGACATTCGTTGTTTTCTAATGTCATCGTGCCATCTGCAACGTCAGCAAAAGCATCCAAATCCATTCCTCTATGTTGCATCTTACACGCCTCTCTCAACATAATTGCTTGAAGCTATATGAGTCATTGACGATATAAAGATTAATGGATTAATCTCGCACCTCAACATTCGAAATTATTATCTCTAAACATTCTCAAATCTATTTCAAATGGGCAAATTTCATAGAGCATGGAGAAGACGTTTACAACTAGGTGAATCTTCTTGAATTTCTAAGAGCTAAACCTCTGCTAAAGCAACTACAACATTTGAAACTCCAACTCAAGCAATTCAAAGCAAACACTCATTTCAAATTAGTTTGTAGAGAGAAACAAGATATTCTTAAAAATTAGCTAAGCTATACATTTGTAATGGATTCTATGTTTTATAAGTTGAAATCTCTATTCGTTCATATTTTATTCAAATATCTCTGTAAGTTAGTTTGGGAAGGGTACCCAAATAGAGTTGAGAGGTAGTTAGTAAGAAAGATACTTATTGTAATCTTGTCAACCCATTGTAAAAGGCTACTCAGCCTAATTAAAGGAAAGATACACTATGGATTAAAGCTCAAAAAAGGAATCCAAGGACTAGAAGTAGGTTAGGGGCTGAACCATGATTAAATCAAGGTGTTTCCTTTCCTTATTTATATCTTTTATCTTTTACAGTGTTTGCGCTCATACGTTATCTCTCTTTCTTCTTATATTGCTTAAAAACCATCATGCACTAAGTTAGTTTTACTCAGGATAGTTTACAGATAAACTAAGTCAGTACAAGTTGAATAGTTTGTGTTTTTAGCCTTAAAGTTGTAGTCAACACAATATACTTAGAAAAAAAGATCATATGGCTTATAATAATTTATCATATACTTCCAGTCATGGACAAACGACACTCCTTATAGAAGAAATATCTGTTATCAGGCTTCCCTCTTTGATGGCCAGCATTAGAAGTTTAGAAAAAATATAATGAAAAACTTTATATAATCATAAAGCATGCAGAAATGGCTAGTAATTAAGTTAGTACCCAATGTTTCTACCATAGTTAGCAACAAGGAACGTGTTCTTGTTGAGCCAAAGGATTATGATGATGCTGACCTAAAAAATCTAAAGGAGAATACGAAATTAATCAACTACATACATTGTGCATTAGACTTGTTTGGGTTTAACACGGTTCAGATGTGAGACAGTACAAGAGATTTGGAGGAAGTTGGAAGCCACCTACGAGGGGACTGGCAAAGTGAAAGAATCCAAGATCAACTTAATGATCTGGGAGTATAAGCTATTCCAGATGGGTGCCAATGAAGGTAGTCAATCCATGAATACTAGGTTCATTAATATCAGTGTTGAACTTGAAAGTCTAGACAAGGATTTCATCGAAGAAGAGATGGTGAAGAAGATCCTAAGTAGTCTTACCAAGGAGTGGGATATAAAGAAAAGTGCAATCAAGGAGGCCTATGATTTAAAGACCTATAGCTATGATGATGTTATAGGCCCCTTGCTAACTAAAGAGATGTCCTTGAGAGAATATGATGATGATTTAAAGAAGAGCAGGGGAAGAGAAAGAGAGAGCAGAACCATTGTTCTCAGGGATGAATCATCCAATGATAGCACAAAAGAAGATTCAAGTGCTACTGACTAGAAGATTCAAATGCTTCATGAAGAAAAATGGAAAATTCAACAAGAAAAAGTTTCCAAACAAGAAGAAGTAAACTCAACACAAAATGGAAGGACAAAAGAAGGAATACAACAAACACATCAAGTGCTTTGGCTGTGGAGAGAAGGGTCACATCTAGTCATCTTGTCCTAAATCCAAAAAGGACAAATTCAAGAAAAAATTTGGGTGGAAAATTGAGGCACTTGCTACCACATGGAACGACTTCGAAGAATCTTCATCATCTGATGAAGAGGTGATTAATTCTGCCAACCTCTACTTTATGGCGATTGAAGGAGATAAGGGTGAGAGCTCAACATCAACCTCAAATGGAAATCATTTCCCTGCTCACTTTAATGTTGAGAGAAACAAAGGGAAAAGAACACAAGATGAGGTACATTCTAAAATCCATTTATCAATAGAAGATTTCTCCTAGGTACTCTTTGATGTTATGAAACTAATCAATAAGTCAAGAGAGAACATCAAGGAGCTAGTGAGGAGAAGTGAGGATCTAGAAGACTTTATTGCTTCCTTATCCCTTGAGATCCGCTTTCTTCAAGAAAAAGTTTAGTATCATGAGGGGTTTCACAAAAAGCTCACTAAGCAATTAGATGAGTTGACTATTGAGTTAACAACTTTGAAGAAATAATGGGTTCCTCCTCTAGCTAATAGCTCAACTCCGAGTAAACAAACTCACGACTCTAAAAAGGAGAAGAAATCTTCTCCAAAAAGGAAAGCAAGCCAGCCTAAACTAAAAGTGATGTGTGGCTTTTGCAAGAAGGCTGGACATGTAACTTTGTTATGAAAATATAAAAATGGTTATTATAACGAGTATGACTGGAAATTTTAAGCACTGCTAATAAAGGATGACCCAACTCAAAAGCATGCGTTCCTAAAAAAATGTAATTATTTTGCAGGTGAGCTAGAGATCTACTGATGACACTAGAATGTGGTATTTGGATAGCGATTACTCGAGCATATGACAAGATAAGAAACTCAGTTCATCTCATTGCATTGCAAAAGAAATGGGAGTGTTAGTTTTGGAGATAATAAAAAAAGGCAAGACTGTTGGAAGCGGCAATAAGTATTTCTCCTTTATAAATCGAAGAGGTATCTCTGTTCAAAAGACTTAAGTTCAACTTACTTAGCGTAACTCACCTTTTAATAAATGCAAAAATCTTATGTTTGACTTAACAGGTTACTCAGTTATTGAATGTAAGACTAATTCTACTATTCTTTATGCTCCAAGAATTAATATTGTATTTATGATTGATTTATCCCTTAGCTCCACCAACGTTTGTCTAGTATCTAAGGAGGATAGTTCGTGGCTTTGCCAGATAAGGTAGGTCATATAAATATGAATGTTCTATCTAAATTATCCAAAAAGCAATTGGTTGAGGGTTAACCCAGTACCAACTTAAAAAAGATAGGCTTTGCTCAGCTTGGTAAGCACAATAAAAAGTCATTTAGATTAATTAACAGCGTAGTAACTTATAGACCGTTAGAGCTCCTTCACCTGGACCTTTTTAGCTTTTTTCAACTTATGAGCATGGGTAGAAAGAGATTTTCCTTGGTGGCTATGGATAACATCACAAGATTCACATAGGTAGTTTTACTGAGTAGCTAAGATGAAACCTTTGAGTCTTTTGTCAAACTCAGTAACCAAATAATGTATGGACTAGGATTTAAAATCAATAGATATAAGAGTGATAATGGACATAAATTGGAGAATTTACATTTGGAATAATTTTGTTCAATGTATGGTGTTGATGTTATACATGATGTATGCCCTAGAGGCAATTATGGCGATATATCTTTATTAATCACTAATGTACAAATAGTTTTGGACTATTGTTTATCAATAATAATGCCCCTTTGTTAATATATGTTCTATTATGTATGTATATATATTCGTTGATATAATAAGACAAAGTATGTAACTATATCATTGCTTGAAAGTGCAAGGACATAGTGGGAGTTATTGCTGGTTAATTAAGACAGTAATTGAACATGCAAACTTGCAAGGTACAATTTCAAAAACTTAAAATTAACCCTGAAGGTTCTCCTTAGCATGTCATGATTGATATAATCTAAGTTGAAATTTTCCATAGATGCAAATAGGTTTATAAAACTTATTAAAAGAAACCTAGCATCTAAGTAAAGTGCATTACCAGTTGATGCATGCCTTCCTTTGGTGCGGCGTTCCCTTAGAGCAATTCAACAGAACTCCATAAGCACTAGCTTCCAATCTAGGACAACCTCTACGATTGATCCACATGGATCTGCACCGACCAAAACCTCCCATTGAGGAAGACCCCTTGATAGGAAGCAACTACTAGACCACTCAAAGACCAACCAAAAAATATTATTGAGAAGGCTTTCTTCAAAATTTAATACTCCTTCAAAGGAATTCTCGCATCGTTGGAGAAACTCGTGGAGGATCTCGTAAAAAATTCATGAAGAAACGATACCAAAACTTAGAAGGAAGGCTTAGCTGAAGTGTGTGAAAAAGGAGAAAGTGGACCACTATTTATAGTGGAAGGGGATGTGGGAAGGGATTTCGCATCCCACTCATGAGTCACTACGCGCAACTCTAGCTTTGTGGGGTGAACCAGAATTCATAGCCCGCATACTGAACGCTAGCATGCACTAGCCTAGTGTTATTGCACGCTAGTGACCCGCGAGCAAATTTTGCTTGTGGGGCAGCCGCAGAGCCTCCACCCGCCAAAAACCCATGTTCGTGGGGCCCACTCATAAAGAGAAAAATCCCTTGCTACGCTCCGTGCAATTTTTCTCAAAATTCTCATTCGATCCTTTTAATTATTATTTGATCCAACTAATTAATAATTTATCTAACGATTTTGACATCCTCAATTCACGGTATAAACCTAGTTTATAAGTTCTTTACTTAGTCCAGCAAAGATCTAAAATGTGTGACCTCATAGGGTCCCGAAGTATAGAGCCGGTAGAGGTTGAACTAAACTTGGCTTCCCATCCGAGAACCTTTAGGCTTAGTGTTCTAGAATGATATGGAACCCGTAAACTCTAGATGATCAAATGGGATATCTAGCAAAGGCTTATAATCCCACGATACTCGAAACATCACATGCTTGTGACTTTATCCAAATCTACAATAGTTACCATTACAATACACTCCTTCCATCAAGTTATGTACCATCCAATTTAGTGAGCTCAAATTAAGCATTAGCTCATGTAATAGCCGTAGCTATCCTAGAATTGTACTTGTTCATGAAGAAGAACACTCACCATAATGTATCCGAATTGACTAAAAACTCGTTCTATCAATCTTATACTCTAATAAGAGGTTTATAAGTGTGTCTCTTCAACAAGAGGCCTTAAGGTACATCTCCCATAATATCACTATATCAGGAGCGATGGATTCCATCTTGACTACTCAGCTTACCAATGAGTAATCATCACTATATTAGCCATGATTTATACCCTAGAGGCAATTAGGGGTGATACATTTTTATTAGTTATAATGTACAAATGGTTTGAATTATTAATAATAATAATTAAGGCATCTTTGTTACTTATTATTCCTTTTTATTTGTTTATGTATCTCGCTGGTCTCATATATGTATAATATTATATATATATATAATACTATATATGTATATGCGCATTGGTGAGACAAAGTCCATGACGACTTCATAATGTAAAAGTGCAAGGACATAGTGAGAGCTATGTGGTGTGAGAACTGCACATACATGTTACGATGAATAGTTTAAATATCCTTCGTCGTAGTTGCAATGAGACTAAACATCAATGGAACAAACAGATTAGCAAGTGTAGGCTTTCTCCTTGGATTAGATCTAAGCAACCTATCTCATGAGCTGAAGGTGGTACCTTGAGTTAACACATGAATGTATTTGGGTAATACATTGGAGACCGTTATAAGATAGACACTTGAAAATAACTATATCCATGTGTTGGTGTCATGTCTTATTGCAGTAGTAGTACAAGTATCCTCAAACCTGAGATACAGGTTACCTTGTGTAGGAGTTGCTATACTTTGGGTCATACAAATTCATACCCTGATGATCAGGATGATACTAGTGATTACGGGTATAGTGATGATCACAAGTTGGTAAGCCGAGTAGTCAAGATGGGATCCATTTCTCTTTAATAGTGATATAATGGGTGATGTACCTTAGGGGCCCTTGTTGAAGTGGCACACTCATAAACCTCTGATCAAAGTATAAGATTAATAGAATAGGTTTTTAGTTAATCTTGATACATAATGTCGAGTGGTGTTCTTCATGAACAAGTTTAATTCCAGGATAGCTACAGCTATTATATGAGATGACACTTAATCAGAGATCAATAAACTAGATGGTACTGTAACACCCCAAAATTTCTAAATTTCAACATCGGTATATTATTACAATATTTAAGGAATGATGAGAAAATGTTAAAGTTCGGTAATAGTCAAACGGAGCGAAGTTTGACCGCCGGTCAAACTTTGACCGTAACTGTGTATCTTGGGACTGAAAATTTCTATAATTATAATTCATGCAAGAAAGAATATATAAGCTATTATGGAAGCTTATAATTAGAA
>CATIWQ010185169.1:0-22492 GCA_949673415.1 Euphorbia schlechtendalii | reverse complement strand
GGTATTTATTTAATTGATAATTAAATAAATTCATGTATTAAATAATTTAATTGAATCAATAAAATTGTCATGCTAAAATATTTAATTAGCTATTTAAGTTAATTGAATTAATATAGTATGACATTAAATTTGATTAAATATAAAGTTTTAATTTTGTTCAAAGGTTAATTTGTAAATTATAAAACATGACATTTGAATTTGTTTAAGGAATTAAACTTAAGGATTTAATTATTAAATTACAAATTTAAATGGATCAATTTATAATTAGAATTAATCTAAACCTAATTAGTAATTAGGATATATACAAAATTAAAATAAAATAAAGAAAAAGAGAAACCTGATTCTAATCCAACTTTGTTGGAATAAAAAAAAAGTGAATTAGAGTCGATAATGGTGGATCACGTTTTTTGAGCTATGATAGAATTAGGATTTGGTTTTTTTTTCTTGGAGTTTTCTATGAGAGTTTTTCATCAATTCGGCTAGCAACGGTTCCGGTTCAAGAGGAGTTCGTGCATGTGAGATTGGAGAGTTTCCAATTGCGAGCTTCACGACATCCGTCTCTTAAGGAGACATTTCAAGTAATTTCTTATTATGTAAATAAATTGGTTTGAAACCCTATCAATGGTTCTTGAAAAGATCCTATTCGAATTCGAGAAAATTTTAACCGGTAATTCCGCCGACGCGGTTATGTTTTCGATGACAATTCCCTACAGTTACACGGTTTTCCATTGACAAAAATGGAAGTAGACGAATTCTTGCAACAATTAGAAAGTCACTTAATCCATTTACAATCAAAACCCATTGCCAACATCACCGCATCGATATAGGTCCATGATAAGCTATCAAAAGCTTTATGAAAATCCAACTTTAGAGAAAACATGTTCCTTAGGTTGGTCTGTTCGAGAATATTAAATACATCAACAAGCCCAACCCTCAATTTCGGGCTTGAACCAAGCTTACAAGCTCAATCTCAAGTTATGTGCATGATTCAAAAATAATTTTTATTCACACTTTCAGGCTAACTAAATAGAAATAAATCGTACAAATTTGCATAAATATTATACGTAATTGCATTATTGATTTCAATTTCATATTATGTAGTAAGACTTATTTTTATCGAGTTTAAAATTCCAATATGTATGTATTATAAAATTATTATTCCTGTTATCCTTTTTAAAAATTGTGTCCAAATTGCTCGGGCCAGGCAAGAGCGGTACTCCAACCAAGAACCGGTATAGGAAAAGTATATGTGGCAAAAGAACAGAGTGAAAAATGCAGGACATGAAGAAAGGAGATTAAGATTGTTGAAAAGAGTTATGTGAGTTCACATGCATCCGTAATAAATACAAATACACTTTTCTCTTTTAATGACTGTGGTCCATCAACATTGTCTCTCTGTACCATTTATCTTCATTATTTTTCATTGTAATATAAAGATAATTTACAGAATTATTTGTTGGATCGAAGTAATAAAAAAATAGAAAATTATTTGTTAATCTTGTAGATTTCATCTCAAACTACTCGGTCTACATATCTGAAGGCTTTGAAATTTTGTTCAATGCTCTTTAATCTTAACACTACGTAAGAGCATAATTTTTACCCAAAAAAAAAAAAGTTTATTAAATCAAATAAGATCTCATTACAACAACATTTGAAAAGTATATAATTTTTAAATAAACAAAAAATACATTATCTATCTACTGATTTTTAATTAATCCAATTTGATCACGCAATATTAATAAAAAAGATTACACGAGTGTTTCATTCTTTGCCCACGAAAAAATGCACACATTCACAATGTATACATATTTCTCAATATTTACGTGGTGAATTTCACTAGTTATGTTTTAATGCAGAATATCCACTTAAAAGATGCAAAAAAACAAACATTCAATCAACATTTCGCCATTTTAGAACGATGATGCCTAGAGTGTTAGAAATTAAGAATAATAAAATGAGTATCGATGGTGTTTTTTTCACATCAAATCATCCTATGTTTTGCATTATTTCATCTTAAATATATACCTTTACGTTATAAATGCAGGATTAAGAGTTAGGACCACTTTCATTGATGTATGATTTGTAGCTTTCCTTTGAGTTATTCATTCATCCTTTCCAAACAGAAAAAGGGATAAAAAATCAAAATAAGCTGGGATTTATCTGTTGAATTATTGTGTGGTTGCTTTTTTGCTCTTGGAGTTTTTTTTTTTTTTTGCCTTTTCATAAATTGTGTTGAGACAAAAATGAATAAAGTGTTAGTTTGGCTTTTGTGAAATGAGTTTCAAATATTTATTTGTGTAGAATATAAAATTTGAATATTTAAATAATTAATATTTCACTTTGATTTAGAGGCGAAATCAATTTAAATTAGCATAGAAATCAACAAATCTTTTAAACTCGTCCAATAATGCATATTTTATTACGTGTACAGTATACTTTTTAAATTAATTTCGTTCATGTTTAGTAACATTAAATGTTATTCGCCTCTCTATGTTAGGTTGTAGTCTTCAATTTCATCTTATTAATGCTCGTTCTATGTTTTATCATTTCTCATCATTTTTTACTTATTTATTAAATAATATCGAACCTAATTTTCCATCCTCTAGTTTTGAATAAAAAAAAATCTATTCACCTCTTACGTATAGGTATTTCAAATTTAAATAGCAATAATGCAATGACAACTGACAAGTAATTCTGTAAGTGGGAGTTGAATGGGCGAAACTAAATATTAGAGGCAAATCATCAACACAAAATTAGCATTATTGAAGATTATCTGACCCAAATAAGAACACTCGATGGAAATGTAGGCGCTAAGTTAATTGCGAGATTTTATGAGTGGGCGATAAGAGAAATTGAAAACAGAAGACGCGTGGCAGATAAATAATAAATGATATTGAAGACTTTATAAAAGCTATCACTCTTTTCATTTAATTCAAAAAGTAGCCTTTTGCTATTACTTGCAGATAATAATGCTCTGCGGTCTACTTTTTGGGACCGCTTCTTTTAGAAAAGTTTCACTTCTATTTGAGATAAACATTCACTTCAAGTAAGAAATCAGTTTACTTTTGTAAATGTAAACATACTAACCCGATTAGTTCCTAATTTGTTACGTGCGCTTTATTTTTTTTAGTAAACATGATGTTTTGTTTTCAAACAAATGAGATTTGGAACAAACTCTCACATTTTTACTTCACGGGTCATCAAACCATTGCTCAAAGTGTAAAAGACTATGCCAATACATGAAATTTAAAACATAAAATCTTTTTTGCATCACCATGGGTGGCGGTTCAAGATGGATCAAACGGTCAAGGCTACGGTGTTTCCTAGTTATTGTAGGCATTTGCGGTATGCAGCTTGTTAGAAATAAATGCACTCAATCCTGAAGTCCGAGTGACTAAGGGAAATAGAGCAGCAATAGTTCTCGAGAATCATGCTGAGGACGATAAATATTCGCAACACTTCTTCATAAGGAAGTACGTCTATGGTAAATCTTCTCATATCAAGTCATTTGCCAATGACTTCTTTTCTAAACCTGATCTTCCAACTTCTTAGAAACCAAACTCAAGCATTGGATCCTTATTCAAGACAGAACAATTGTTGTTTTCAGTTTAAATTATCGATGCCTTGTTTCAATGCACATTGCATATACCATAATAATTTTTTAAGTTTGTGTAATATCATTATTTTAATTAATTGATAAGTCGTTATGTATTTATATCAAGTTTTGAAGTACATATATAATTATATCAGTAACACAAAATTTGCATACCATATAAAATTATTACCATGGAATGTAATAAAATTACAAAGTCGCTATATACTTAAATCAAGATTTGGAATAGTAATTAATCGAAGAAATTTTCAAAGTGATTTTGTCCGATTCATTTTTGCTTTTCAGAATGTAATAAAATTGCAATATATGAATGAAGAAAGGGATAAAATACGTAGTTAAGTACTTAAAATTATATGTGTGATTAATGGAATAAATACAAAGGATGGTAAATTTTGTAAACAGAAAACTTAATTGACTTATACTACTACATATTATGTGTTGTTGTAAAATAAAAGAAGATTATACGCCGAAATTAATAAGCTACTCCGAAATTTAAGAAATACATATTCCTAGGAAATACTGAAGAATTTGTGTGCTCATAAAAAAACAGTATTATTTAAAACTATTCTAATGTTAGAGTGAAATAGACAATTGTAAAACAAAATTTATTATTTATAAATTTGGTCACGGCTACAAAATGGGGAAATTATATTAATAACCAAGTTCAAAGGACCTTATCCTTGCATGTTTGACATGCGTCCAAAAACCAATATAATAATAAAAAAGTAGAAGTATAAATTGATTTTTAAGACACATGATAAGCATGCAAGAATAAAGTCCTTTTGAACTAGTCCTTAATATAATTTCTGTGCAAATTGTGATCTTCATTCAAAACTCAGCCTTCTGGAGAAAACCTTACTTATCAATTAATTTGTCAACTGAAAGATATATCAAAGGTTTGTTTCATAAACTAAAAGATATACTTAATTTTAATAAAAAATATTTACCTTATGTTTTTTAATAAAACATTTGCAACAGGTTTTTTATACTACCCCTAACATTTAGCAGATCTATCACAGGTTTGTTTCATAAAAAAATATTTTTTAATTCACATTAATACCAGTTAAAACTTTTCCATCTTAAATCGGCAGATTGAATATAACAAAATCAAAACATGAAAGTACTAACCTAAACAACTTTATTTAACACAACTATACAAAGTGAAAATCAAACCTTTGATAATTTATACTCCAATTATTAAAAAGAAAACAAAAACTTAACCCTTCAACTATCATAATCAAATTAATTAAACTAATATTCTTCTCTTTCCATACAATTCTAAAGGAATCCCAAAACTGTAATAATTAAAAACCTGTAAGGACATGTTTGTCTTTACAACCAAAAACTTTCAATTAAACTTGGACAAGTTCAAACTTGAAATAAAAGCCATGGACACAGTAAAAGAAAAAAAATCTCAATCACTGCTGTTTTACCCTTCTGCTATAAATACACTTCTATCTTCCCACCTATCCTTTAACTTCTCAAAAAATCTCAAACACTTCCATTGTTTTTCTCTCTTTACAAAGCTTCTCAATTCATGCTATTTTTCTCTTTCTGTACCAAATTTGATTTTTAAAAGCAGTAAGGGACAATTTTTCAGTGCCCAATTCTCGTAAACACAAATTTTCTGTTTCAATGGAAGATAATAGCTTTCGGTTTCAATTCCCTCACACTGCTGAAATTGGCTCATCAGTTTCACAGCTAATTTTAGCTGGAGGAAGCAACACAATAGACTCAATCTTCTCAAATTGCCCACCAGCAACATCAGTTTCTAGTCCGGTTTTCGAGCCATTAGGCTCCTCTGTTTATCTTCACCAACGAGATCTCTTACAGAAATTCAGCGAAGAAAACAAAATCACATCTTTTTCAAAAAATCCAATTCAAAAAACCATGTGGGGAACCAATTACTTAGCTCCAGCAAAGAAAAAACTGTACAGAGGAGTGAGGCAGAGACATTGGGGCAAATGGGTAGCTGAAATCAGATTGCCTCAAAACAGAATGAGAGTTTGGTTAGGTACTTATGATACTGCCGAAGCTGCTGCATTTGCTTACGATCGTGCCGCTTATAAGCTCCGAGGCGAATACGCCAGGCTCAATTTCCCCAACCCGAAAGATTTCAGTAAATTGGGGTTTGCTGATTCTAATAAGTTGAATGCTTTGAAGAATTCTGTTGACGCAAAGATTCAAGCTATCTGTCAGAAATTGAAGCGAGAGAAGGCGAAAAAGATGGCTGAGAAGAAGACGATGGCGACAAAGAGTAAGTCTATTAGCGACGAAATTGAGAAAGTGGATTCAAATTCGTCGTCGCCTTCTTCGTCGTCCTGTTTGTCTTCGGTCGTTTTTGGCGACAACTGGGAATTGATGAAGTGTGAAAATTCTTCTGTGCCCTCTGTCTCTACCGGTTGTGGAATGATGATGCCGGAGGATTTTGGGTTCGATGACTTTTCGCTTGCGAGGATGCCTTCGTTTGATCCAGAATTGATTTGGGAAGTTCTCGCTAATTAACCGGATAATTTCTCGTTGACTGAAGTGATTAGGAGCTTATTTCCTATAAGGTCTTTGGATTAATTACGAGTTCTAGTCAGACGTACGAGAAAGTAATTGGTAGGTAGTTGATAGATTATTAAGAGGGTCATTTCTTGCCTTATATTTTTATTATGGAGATGATCATTATAGCTAGTTAATTAAGTTTGAATTTATGAAAAGTGTAGATGTTGAGTTTGAGTAACATCATTAGACTAATTGAAACAAATTTATGTGTGGATCTCCTTTGTTATGTTTGTTTTAGTTGTTTCCTTTTTAATTTGTGGTTGATATTTGTGTTCTTGTTTTTATCATTTTCTATTGAACAACTAAGAATAATTATCTAATTTGCAGGTTATAACTTAACTTTTTTATTCTGACAACTACGCTACCTTAATGGGTCATAAGTGTGGCGACATCTTTAAACGACTCGAGCTTGCGAGTCTAAACGAGTCTCAGTTACTCGTGTTATATTTTTCGTTATTATTTTCCAAATACAACATTTTCACAAATAATCAGTTCAAGTATTAAAGTAAAGTATGAAAAAAACCAAAGTTCGGAACAAATGAGTCAATAAAATAAATCACATTTGAAGTATTTTCATTATCATTGCATTGCAAAAAATTAGAAAGTAACATTAAAATAATCATTTTACTTATTAATCACAATCATATAATTAATTTTTTTATTGATTTATTAGATAAAAAATTTATACGAATATGTTTGCGAGTTTTCGAGATGAATCTTTAAAAGCTTGGCCTGACTATTTAATATTTTGAACCAATCTCGAACTTGAATCGAACTCTGGTTGAGATTTGACCGAGCTGAATATCAGACTATTTGCAAAACGCTGGGCATGTTAACACCCATAACCGGACTTGAATACATGTATTTTTACTAAGCTTGGTCTGATCTTGCTTTGAAGTGTGAAGTTTTACGAGATTTGCTTAATTTTTTATATAAATATTCTAAGTCCCGTCCAACTAATTATGTAAAAAGTATCTCGTATTTTTTATATTTAGGTTCCAATAACTTCTTGCTAATTGACAGGTACTCCCTCCGAAACCGAAAGATTGTCGTTTTAGGATTTTCATCAAGATCAATAAAACATTTATTATTCTATTAAAATTACTAATTTATCTCTTTTACTTTATCATAAATTCCATTCTCTTCTTAATTATTACCTTATAATTTCATTTTATACTTACTATCATTCCTAGTTAATGCAAGTGTAAATTAGGAAAAAAGTATTGAATATTGTATTGATATGATAAATAAAAGGAAAAATGAATTTTTGGTTAAAACGACAATCTTTCGGTATTGGAGGTAAGATATTTTTTCGGGAATTGACATATATTTATACAATACCTAATTAAATAAGGTGTTAACAAGGTCACCATACCATTAAATTAATTAGATTTTTTATTAGTATTTTTTTTTGTAATAATTAGTATTTAGTATTAATTAGTCATGTTATAATCAGGATAATGGGCACATCTACTACCTCCACATTTTTATATGTTTGCATTCTTGTGTGTCTTTCCCAACCATTAATCCACTAATCTCAACACTTCCTCTTAGTTGTCCTCACTGTCTATCATATATTAATTTTGCTCGGTGTATACCTAAACATAATTTTTTATTAAATTAGAAAAAAAGTCTATCAAAGTGATGAAACTGGTCAGGCTACACCGTCATTGTAATATAAATAAATAAAATATGGGTATACTGCTAGGTTGATTTCATTTTTGGCTAGTTTAACATTTATTTTCTGGGTTATTTCACTCTATTTGGGGAATGCGCAGTTAAAATATGAATGAAGGGTGCGTTTCAGGGTTTCAAAACCTTGTTTTGAATTAACAATCTATTGATTTCACTTTTGTATATTAGACTGTAAATTATATTTGCAAATAAAACGAAATGAATATAATTATGTTCCTATTACGAATGGTCCAATTAAGAAAAGAGTTAAGGGCCTAAATAAATAAATGAAAGCCCATGTTATAAAGATTTAGACCCAGTTTACTGCATGATAGCCCAGTTGATTATTTCTTTTTTTATGAACCCAGTTGAAAACGTTTTTTTCTTTTTAAATTACGAGTTTCAATTTTGGTAGGTTTTATGGTGACTTTTTAAAAAATGAAGTCTCAATTACTTTGTTTCTTATTACCATTTGATCAATGATGTGAAGACTGATCCAATGGTGATGAGAGGTAAAGTAATATTTACTTTATTAAAAACAAAGTTACCATGGCCTATACTTTCAATTTTACATTCCACCATATAAATCAATCTCTCTTATTTTTGCATTTTTTTCTTTTGCATAAATAATGAAATTTTTATATACAACTTCCGGTTTTTTATTTTCTCAGTTCAAAATATATCCATATTGATTTACCTTTATCAAGTTTTTTCTCAAGAAAACTATTAATGTTATGACATTTAAAGTAATTTCAAGTCATAACATTAATATAAATTTTAAACGGGGAACATGATGGTTTGCCATTAAAACTTAAAAATTATATTAAGTAAAATACATCTGAGCTTCCTAAACTTGGCAAGTTTTACCTATTGCTCCCCTAACCTTTCAAATGAACATCTGAGCATTCTAAACTTGGTAAAGTGAACCTCCAAACCCTCTCAACTTGGCATAAATGATCCTTCAAGCTCCCTTATGATTATATAAATGTTAGTTAGTCTATGAAAATGAAGTAGGTATATGAATTGTGTTAATTGAAAGGGGTCGAAGATTCAGTTAAATCAAGTTGAGGGGGTTCAGAGTTCACTCGTACCAAGTTTATTGTGTCAAGTTTAGGAAGCTCAAAGGTTCATTAGAAGTCAATGAGATCATTAGGCAAAAGTTATCAAATTTAGGGGACTTAACATGTATTTTGACCCTTTTATTAATTTTATGACTTGAAATCACTAGACAAATAAAATGTCAAAAACAAAGGAATTAGCAAGTTGGGAATATTTGCAGTAATGGTAGCCCATTAGTATTGTAGCAGGATTTTGGAGAATTTGGCCTATTTACTCACTTCACTTTATTTGGTCTTGTAGGCCTTTTTTCTTTTTGGTCATGACTTTACAAAATAGTAACAATAATCATTTATTAAAAAATCAAGTATTATATAAGAACACAATATCCAAATCTGAAGCAGGCCATACAAATAATAAATAAACAAATATAACAGACATTATTGCTGTTGCAGACAAATTTCTCCTTCCAACGGCTTCTCTCTTCTCCTTCCTTTTACAAATCTCCATTTCCTTTTTTTGAGCTTTCTTCTTTTCTTTTGTTATCTTTCCCTTGTAATCACTCAAATCAAGTCCTCAACTTCCCAAAAAATGTCTCCTCCACTGTTCACTTGCGTTTTCTTCTTAGCATTTACCGTTTCGGTCCTATTTCAGTGTCGTTTTGCGGCGGCCGGAGTCGCAACTTGCTCCGGTATGGTGCCGATGCGGTACAGATACGACAAGGTGTCGATTACGGATTTCGGCGGTGTCGGTGACGGTAAGACGGTGAATACGAAAGCGTTTCAGGAGGCGATATATCGGATTCAGCATCTGAAGAGGAGAGGTGGTACGCTGCTTTATGTGCCTCCGGGGGTGTACTTAACAGGGAGCTTTAATTTGACTAGTCATATGACTCTCTACTTGGCTAAAGGTGCTGTTATTAAGGCTACTCAGGTGAGTGGTTTTCGCTTAATTATTCTTCTTAAGCTCCGTTTATTTCTTAGTTGTCTGCTTATTAGTCACAATTAATTAGGTGGGTCTATGTGTTAAAATTAAAATATCAGGGGTGTAATGTGTAAAAACAAAAAAGATGATAGATCTTGTTTTTTGGTAATTTATGACGAAATCTGTAGATAAATTGGCAGTTGGATCAGCGTCTTAGATAATTTAAGATTGTTTCTTTTGTTGGATTAATGGGTTTTAGCTTTGATTGATGGATCTAGTAGAAAAGGAAAAAAGGAATGGTGGGTCAGGGTTTGTAGCATGGCATGTGCATGACATTTATAAATGTTGAATTTTGATGGTTGGATCTTGGACATTAAATTAGCTGGAAAGTCATATCACTAAGCTAGTGCTATTTCTTTAATTCTATCCGTACAGAGTATAGATAGCCCCACTACTGTTAAGAGCGTTGTAAATGCTATTCATTGCTAATGGGACAGAAAATTGACCTAACTTTTATCATGTTTTGCGCTCTCTTTCTTTGGGTATACCTGCTATGGCTATGGTCCCGGATCAATGAAGAACTTGTCTTTTAGACCCAAAATATTTGATGTTCTTCCATGAGTTATCAATAAGTTGTGTTCTTGGAGTTGAATTTGCCAAAATTTTGTGATGTTGGTATTGTATGCCTTGTTGCTCCATATGTAGCCCCTTTTGGGAACAAATTAAGCCAATCTCAATGGATCTTATAGGAGATTTGAATACGTTTATTTTAATCGATCCACATTGTGAAATGTAGCGATTTTTAATTTATTCTGATCAAGTGATCTAGGCTTCCAATATATATCCGTTGGTAACAAAAATATTTTTGTTAACTATGTTGAGAAGAAAAAATCTGATTACTTGTGATTCAACCGAAAAGGCTTGTTATGAATATAAATTCACTTGAATCCTACCAAAGGAGAATTGTCCAATAAAATGAGTTTGAAGGTGATCTAGTAACTTCACATGTAGTATTTAAGTGAGATGTTGTTAAACTGTTTTGTCTTCCTATTCTAAAATTTGGTTTAATGCTACAGGATACATGGAACTGGCCATTAATAGCTCCATTACCATCGTACGGAAGAGGGAGAGAACGGCCAGGTGGCAGGTACGTGAGTTTTATTCATGGAGATGGACTCCAAGATGTGGTTATTACAGGTAGGGCTTGGAATTTAATTTTTTGTCTTGCATCTCTCATCTCTGATGCTTTTATTTGAGGAGGTTTGTGAACTTATGTAATTAAAGGTGAGAATGGAACAATTGACGGGCAAGGAGATGTGTGGTGGAACATGTGGAGGCAGAGGACTCTCCAATACACTAGACCAAATCTTGTCGAATTCGTAAACTCGAGAAACATCATCGTTTCGAATGTGATTTTCCAGGATTCGCCTTTTTGGAACATTCATCCTGTTTATTGCAGCAACGTTGTTATCCGTTATGTTACCATATTGGCCCCTCATGATTCTCCCAATACTGATGGTGTTGATCCAGGTAAACAGTTATACTATGCTTTTTCTGTGATTTGTTTTTACGCTGAATAAATCAGGACCCCTGAAGTTGTCCCTAAACATCCATTTCCAATTAATGCATCTACATCCCCCTGACATGTTCAAAATGAGCTTTTGTCATCCTGAACTTTCAAATGTATCAAATACCCCCTTGAACTTGTTTAAAATATACCAGTTTACCCCCGTAATGTCACGTGTCAGTTTCTGGTTGTAGAGAAAAAATAAAAAAGGCATCTCTGAAACGTCAAACAACCAGAAACTGACACGTGGTGATGAGGGGTTAAGTGACTCGTTTTAAACAAGCTCATGGGTTATTTGTCACATTTCAAAGTTCAGGATGATAAGAGTCCATTTTGGACAAGTTCAGGGGTTGTAAATGCGTCAAGCCTTCAAATAATCCTATGGACTTGCAAAAAGTGCATTAGTTTCCGACCTCAATACCATGTGTTGGTTTCTTTTTGGAGAGGGGATAATCAGGAAAATGACTTTCTAGAAAAGTTAAACCAACAAAGAAGTTGACATGTGAAATTTTTGGAACTTTTAAATTTTTAAGGAGATATGACGTTTAGGGACAAGTTCAAGGGCTCTTGCAGCAATGAGCCTTGTCTTTATTTTGGTCTGCTCAAACCGGAAGACACACTCCAAGGTTGTATATAACTTGATTTCGCAATATAATTTCAGATTCCAGCACACATGTCTGCATAGAGGATTCATTTATATCAACCGGAGATGATCTTGTTGCTGTTAAAAGTGGGTGGGATCAATACGGCATCGCGTACAGCCGCCCTAGTTCCCACATCACGATCAGGCGGATAACAGGATCCTCCCCATTTGCCGGAATTGCAGTTGGCAGCGAAACCTCAGGCGGGGTGTCGAACGTCCTGGCTGAAAACATCAACCTCTACAATATGGGAGTCGGCTTACACGTGAAAACAAACATAGGCCGGGGAGGGTACATCCGTAACATCACATTTTCCGAAGTCTACATGGAGAATGCAAGGACTGGGATTAAGGTTGCAGGAGATGTCGGGGATCATCCCGACGAAGGGTTTGACCCTAGCGCTCTTCCAGTGGTCAAGTCGATCACGTTTCGAAGCGTGTGGGGGGAGAAGGTTCTGCTGGCAGGCAACATTAAAGGCTTGAAGAATGCCCCTTTTACGGGTATTTGCATGTCGAATATTAATCTGCATGGGGTGCCTGGACCAAGACCGACTTCTTGGAAGTGTTCTGATGTTAGCGGCTCTGCGTTGAAGGTCAGTCCATGGCCGTGTTCTGAGCTGGCTTCGACGAATCAGATCCGTTCGTGTTCCGATCACATTTAAGATTGTATGATTCTTTCACCTATCTGTTATGAGTGCTAAAATTTATGATTCTTTCTTGTTTAAATGAATGTATAAATGTATTTTCGAATAATGCTTTTATATCCCAAAATTTCCATATTGAGGATGATGATGCCAACTTATTATAACACAGATTTTACACCAAAAGTTCATAACAGTTTGAGTTTTTATTAATCCCAGTACAAATCTAACTAGTATTATCCTGGATAAAACTAATGTAGTAGGACAATAGAGATAATAAAAAAAATCAACACACTATATTATGGTACATTACTCGCATGAAATCCTATAACACAAATGTAACAACGTTTCGCATTTCTCACATGCATAATGAGGATGCCAACTTATTTACATAGATTGTACACCAAAACTCAAATTAAAATCAACAAACAACGTTAATATTAATCAGATTCCATAAAATATATTAATGAGATTCCTCAGAAGTTAAGGAATTTTCGGATACTTCTCATGATTCCACTTCCATGCTCATGCCTATGCTCCTCTTCTTCGTCTTCCTCATCCTCGTCACGGTGGTGCCGGCGGTGGTGACGGTGGTGGTGATGAAAATGAGGATGGGCGTGGGACACCCTGTACATCTCCTGTCTAATTGTATCATCATTAGTTAACGAGAATCTTTGCCCACCATTGTGAAACTTTGCCCACCGCTCCGGGATCTGGCCTTCGCCGTAGTTATCTGAATCAGAACCGCGATCCTCACCTTTCGCGAGAATCATGTCATTTCCAAACGAGATCTCTCGTTGACCGTTGAATCGTTGCTTGAGCTGGTTGATGTGGTGGAAGCTACGGCGGCGGTGACCGTGGCACTTGAATCCACGGCGGATCGGGAATAAAGGAACGCGAAAGAATTGGCGGTTGACCGGACGCAAAGTGAAAACGGTGGTCAACGGCAATAAATCGGTTTGAGAATCTGACACCGAAACCGATTTCTCTTCATCTATTTCTTTCTTGTGCGATTTTGAATCGGTCAATTGATTCTCTTCCGGCTTATTATCAACAAAGGTAGCTGATTCCGATTCCTGTCGTTCACTCGGAAATAAAATGGTTGCTGCAGGTTTGGGATCGGAATCCGGCAAGGAAACTAAACTAGGATCGGCACTGATGAAATCATTTTTTGGTTGATCTAAAGGTAAGCGAGCGGAAGAGAGGGTAAAAAGGAAGAGAAAAACGGTGGCAGTGACGGCGGCGGCCATTGGTGAAGTAGAAGAACCGGTTTTTCGGAAAAAGGTTGAGCAAGAGTTTATAAATAGGAGAATTGACTGAGGTCGGAGATAAGCGCGGGTTGCGGAAATAACGGGATACCGACCACGTGGATTGTTGAATTATCACAATCAAGAATCTGTAATGGGATTTAAGTCTTCTCTTTTAATTTTCTCAATTTGATAATTCCAAATATACCCTTGTCAACTTCCTTGAATAGTTCAATAATAATTTCAACTTCCTTTAAGGTAAAAAATGCCAGATAGTAAAATAAAGGAAAATAATTCTCTTGGTGCATTTCTTCATCTCAATCATCCAATGTGTGAGATTTAATTTTAATTATTCGTGGAGTTCACATTGTAAATTTAATTAAATTCCACATGATAAAATTGGATGAATAATTAAGAATAATTGAAATTCATAAATGTATATCCTAAAGCAGTATGTTGTTTGTTTGTCTCAATATTTTGAAAAGTAACATTGTATGAATTCTTCTTGACTTGCCTTTTTCTTTTTTGAAGTAAGTGTTATTTTGTCCATTTCATCATTAGATTAAATTTCAAACCACCAATCAAAATCAAATGATGATGAAAAGTAAAGTAATTTTCACTTTGCAAAAAAAAAGTTACAACATACTAATTTACTTCATACCTATCAGATATCCTTTTATTCTAAGTTTTATTTTAATTCTTATTAAATAAAAATGTTCGAATTTAAATTCTTAACTTTGTTATGTTATTTTTTAAGATTATGATCCGTAGAACAATAAAACTGATCCCAAATTTAAGTTCTATTGGTATTCAAAGAAAAAATCAAATCTGAAAATGAATAGTTTTTTTCAAAAGGGGGTTAGGAATAGAAATAAGAATGAGAAAGTCGTTTAAATTGCTAACAAGTGCTATATACGTAAAATATTTGTGAATAGCATGTGGCATGAGAAAAAAATGATAAAAAACAATATAAGAATTTGGAAAGAAATAAATTATTTGTCAAACCTCTACTCGAAGTTATCTTAAATTTTTAGAAAAATGAAAAATATTATTATGTATGCATAATTATTAAATCCACATTCAATTTTCGATAAGCATAGTTTCATATTTTTATGAAAATATAAAAGAATATAGCTTTTTTGTACAAAATATACAAGATTATAGGGGAAATTGTTAGTCAATAATTAACCATTATTTTCCATTTTCTAATTTATAATGTTCTTTTCTGTTTTCAGATAAATAGTAGCAAAATAAAAATTTTGCATAATTTATGATAACAAGCTAAATTATAGCTATCATTACAGTTCTTCGACACAAAGTATCTCGATTTTGTGATAGTAACTATTTTCAATAGATTTGATAAATATCTGTTTTAACAATATCAAGAAAATCGAGATGTAAGGGGTACTATCGTAATAATCGCAGAGAACTGTGTGAAAGGTGCAGGATCTACACGTCACCAGTGACGTTTGAAAATATTAAAACGTTGACTAACGTTTTAATTCGTCCATCTGGCAATTGCCACGCAGACTTACGTGCACAGTTTGGAAAGTCTAGTAAGTGAAAAATGTAAAAACATCTTATACGCTGCAAATTATCTCATGTCTGACTGAAGAGTTGCTGGCCTTTTCCGAATTAATACATTATTATCAATTTTAACTTGCAATCCTTGGTCACATTAGCCCAAAATGCCAAGTTGATTGACAAAATTAATACCTTAATATAACTTTCAAGCAAATCGAATTAGTACCTTGCTACCAATTTGCCTAAGTTGAACCTTAGTTATCAATTAAACCATGATTGACGCTTTTGATAAAAATAATACAAAGTGACGACCTGCATGTCATTTTAGTCTTATTTAACCCGAAATGTTATTTTCGAAGGACAAACTAATTTACAAATGTATTCAATTTAGAATATTTTTATCTACGATCTAAAATTTATATTTGCAACCAAATTGAGCCCTTATTTCTTTCACCGTGTAGTTTTCAAAATTCATATTCGATTATATGTCAAACAAATCTAACACGATCAATCACATAACAAACAGAAAGGGGGAAGAAAAAAGAATTCAACAGTAAATTATATATACATTCACATATCAATAGTTTATTGACCAAAAAATTACAAAAGATTCATCCCGGTTGAAAAAAATAGAAATAAAACCAAGGACTAAAAGATATAATTTTCAAGCAGTAGCTATGAAATGAAAGATTTTGCAAAAACATATCAAACTCTTTCAATTTTCATTATTACTTTAAAAACTTTGTAACTCTCTTACAAGCTCCATCAATAATTACGTATCATCCTTATGCCACTTCTTCAAAATTTGAGTTCTTTTTTTCAATTGAAAGACTTGTTACTTCTCGGTCATTATTATTTTTATTATCAATTTCATCGTTAAATTGGTCCCTGAGAAATTCTACAGCCATGAATGTAAGAGCAGAGGCTGGGATATACCATGTTATCCTGGGGATGCTTCCTCTGAACATTCCCTTTATACCTTCGTTCACCCATATGCTTTGTATTGCGTTAAACCAGCCATTGTACCTACATTGATTCATAAATACGAAAAAATTACCCTTCTTCCATCACAATATTGCTATGCCAATATGAAACATATGTGAGAAAAGTAGACCATCGCAAGAACTGAAGTTTTTTATCTGTCAAAAGGTAGTTAATTTGACCATGTAGAGCTTTAGTCAGTTCAGCCCCGTTTGTCATACCATTTTGAAAGCAATATAGAAACAACGTTGTTAGAAGCTAAAAGGTCAAAATGTACACTAAAATTGTGTAAAACAATGAGTATTTCAGATCAGTCAAACAAAGGTCAAATTTTGTGAAAACGGGTCCAAAGTCCAAATATACCATATTTGATGTAGAGGGGCCTAATTGACAAAGTGTCACTAGTACAGAGGCCAATTACAGAACATCCATACTAAAATTCAAAGAGTGAGAAAGTAATAGTAAATGTAATGGCTAATTGTACCTTATTGTAGATCCTTGTACTTGCAATCTTGTTTTGATGACATCCAGTGGCGTGGTCAGATATGCACTGAAACCTGGTCAACATTCAAATAATCAAGCAAGCAAAGCTTATTAGCTCCTTTCTGTGATAAAATTAGATACAGGACATTTTAGCTGTAAATACTGAAGCGGATTAGGAATTCTTTTGAAAGAAATGTTATAACAAGTATAAATGAAAACTGCATTTAACTTCGACTAGAATTGGATATGAAGCCGAAGTAAAATGCATACCACCAGCTAATCCACCTAGCACAAGCCCCTCCAGAGAACTGTTAGTTAAGTATTCCAATTTGGGCCATTTCTTCTTCCCATACTCTGTCACATCCTTCAGGGCTTCATAAAACATAACCTGCAATTTGTATATTTGATATTAACAAAAGCATGCTTTATAGCTGTGACCATTAAGAAACTTTGAAGGCACTTTTTCCAGACTAACAGAGTATTGATTTTCTCACAACAATAATACAAACCATTAAACCAGCATATGGCACATCTCTAGCAAGTGTAGACCAGTACCTGCAAAAGTACAGATTCACATATTATCATTATCCACGATATCAATAAGCCTTGACAAACGGCAAAATTTTAATTGGCTGAAAACAGTAAACCCAAAAAAACTCGAGGTGAATATGGAACATTAACTTTGAAATTAAGTGAAGAAATGAGGTTGCAGCACACACCATTTAATTTTTTCACAATCATTGGCTGGTGAATAATTGAGGTCCAGCCAAGTCTAAAAGACTTCAAAATGCACCACCAAATACACATAAATTTTGATACAAATTCTTGAAACAATTCAAAACATTTTAGTCAAATTAGCTCTCCCCATATACTGGGCAGTGATAAATCAGACTTCTGTGTATGTGCACAAGAAGCATTATAACTACAGTCACTTCATCCAAAATATTGGAAAATTTCCATACGAGTAAATAAGAGAGAAACAATAATATTACATCATTGATCCGCAGTAACCCAGCAATAAACTAGTTTGTTTATTTTATTGAGTGAGAAACAAAGTACAAATATGAATATCACGATTGAAAACTTCACTCAAACATACTCCACAGATAGTTCCAGTCATTTACCCAGTGTATAATCCTTTTGGTCCTTGTTCCTTCAGTATTGACCTGCCAGCTTGAAACATGCCAGTGTAATAGCCATACATCTTCCTACCAGAGTTTACATGACTGTTGGATTTCATTGTAGCTTCAATCCAAGACATTTTTGTGCCCTGCACTTGCATTCGCTGCTTTATCACTTCGCATGGAACATACACGATAGAACCAAGTGTATCACCTGAATTACAGAAGAGGGTAATGAACCCAAATTGTTACAAACTGAACGTCGGTGAGTCCAAAAGTATAAAATAACAAGGTTTTCAGAAGATTCAGCTTTAAGCATATATTCAAATGTCCATGAGTATGTAAATGATTGCAAACAACACACACGAAAAGGGTATTATTAACAAAATCAAGTGTAAATTGCATTATTGCTCAAACTTTCTTTCAGAGCACTCATGTGATATTAAATTGGCACAGTAATTATACGACGGGAATAATATGAACGTAAGTAATACAAGACTCGCAAGATGAGGACAGCTTACCTATACCACCAGCAATGAAATGGGCCCAGTGACCCCCAAGGTTAGGATGGGATTCTTCAATCCACTTCTTGGTAGACTCTATGAAACCAAAATATGTAGCTCCAGTTGCAAGAGATCCCATAACTCCAGGAGATAATCCTCTATAAAAACCTGAACAACAATCAGTATGGACCAGCTGGGTAACCATTAGCAACTAACAAAAATGATAATAACCATGGGTTTTTTACATATCCTTGACAAAATGTATCACTAACAATAACAAAGAAAGTAATTGCCAATGATCACATGTGATCTTAAATTGTATGCCACAAGTGAAATCCAATGCAAAGCACTATATATTACTTACTAAGATAATGAGAATCATAGACCACATTATTATTTATCACAAATAGAGATTAAACTGTGATCATTTACCTCTTAATCCATCAGCAGCCCAGATGGCTCGAACCATCTGGCGAATGCTCTTTTGGCTCTGATAGAAAGTAAAATATAGATTAAGAAACAGAGAACTTCCTTAAATCCGAAAAATCCAAGCAACTGATTCAAGAATTAAGGAAATTACATTATAAACTAAAACCACTAATTCAAACCTGACTCCCGCTAAATATAGCTTGACTCTGAATTCGAGTCTTCACAGTGTCAACCGGATGCATCATTCCTTCCCCAAAAGCCCCAGCAATCCCTCCCCACAGGAACTCTCTCCAAACTTAACCACACAACATTAAATTAATAAAAAAATTATCAGTGCAAGGCCAAATGTATATTAAAGTTAATGCTCGTAGCGAATCGAACTAGAGGGAATTAATCAGAATGGAATCAATAAATCATATTGCAAAACTGACCAAAAAACTGATTGTGATGTGAAGTGCTCAAATTCAAAGTGAAAGGCTGAACTGGGTTGGATATTGGATTCGGAACCGCCATTTTCGGGGACTTGAGCTCCTGTTTGTCAGTGTCACTGCGCATTTCTGGCTAGGGTTTAAGCTTTAGAAGAAATGAGGAAATTTGCACCAATTTAAGCTTAAATTGAAGGCCAGGAACCAAGCAAAACCAATGACCATCTCACTTTATTTTCAGTAACATAACAATGAACAAACATGCTTCGAAATCAAGTTTTATACAGTAAAACGAGCCGATAGAAGTGCCGTTTTGGTTCCTCAGTTCCATCCATAGCTCAACCGGCTTAGCATTCGCCACCGTCGCCATGTAAATGTGCCTACCGCCACCACGGGTTTCGTGGACGAGCCAGCTACGCAGCACCGACCTCAATAGAAGATGATTCATGTTAATTGCATGGTTTAGAATTAGTTTTTCTGAACTAGGGTCTTGTAGATACTTAATTGATTAAAACAAATCACGAAAAGAACTGAAACATCCTTCAAATGCAACAAAAATGCAAAAAAAATCAATTCGAAGAAGCACTTTACAAGAACTTAGCAAAGGAAACTTCATCAGGAGGAGGAAGAGAGAGCTTAAGCTTCACATTACCGGAAAGAAATTCGACGACGGAGTTGGGACGGAGGTGGTGGAGCGACGGAGGCGGTGGTAGTGAAGCAATACTGATTGATTTGGGGATTTTATCTTAAAGGGCAGTAATACGGACGGTCCTTAACAGTGAATCGTCTGTATTACTAAAACATTTTAAACGCACATTAGTATTATGAATGGTCGTTAATTAACAACCGTCTGTAATACTATAATAAGTATTGCGGACGGTTGTTACGTAACAACCGTCCGCAATAACCTTTGTATTACGAACAGTCATTCATTAACGATCATCCGTAATACTATAATAAGTATTGCCGATGGTTGTTACGTAACAACCGTCCTCAATAACCCCCTCCATCACTCCGTCCATACTTTTACAAATGGTTTCTAGTATAAACCTCGCAATTGGTGCATCCCAATAAGCCATTTTTGCACTAGTGAGGCCCAAAGAGAGGAGACTCCTGGAGCATCTAGTAGAGCTCAAGTACAAGAAGAAAAATCGACAACATCCAAGGAGAATATACCGCTCTAGAAAAAGATAGCTGGAAATAATTCTAGAAGAGAAGATACTGGAAAAGAAGATAAGAGACAGCTGGAGAAGGATAAACGGTGTAGTGGGAAAATGTCCCCACCACCATTAATATTTTATTTTATACTACCACCACCATTAATATATATATATATATATATATATATATATATATATATATATATATATATATATATATATATACTGATAAGTTAGGAGAAAAAAAAAGTTTTGAACATTACAGAGAAAAATATTCTCTTGTTCAGGACTTCATAGACTATAAGAACTAAGAATAAGAAAATTGTAATACCGAAGCCTGTAATTATAATTATAATACTCAAGCTTGTAGCCATAATTGTAATACTTGTTTATAACTATAAAGCTTGTAATATGTAAGTCTATATTTTTGTTTTAAAAAAGATATATTTTCTTGTTGGCTCGGTTCTTATTTAATTTTTGCAAACGGTTCTCTAAGAAAACTTTTAGTTAAAAGGATTTTCAAAAAATAATAGCAAAAGGCCTTGGGAAAAAAGGGCAGAAGAGTTGTAAGTCCCGTTTTAAAGTGCCAGTTGAATGAGCTAGAGATAAGGAGATCTTTTAAAATTAAATTTTTTTTGTAAGAAGATGGGAGCCGAAAATATCTTTGTTTTTCAGAAGATTAAAGGATAAATTTAAAGGAAAACTTAAAGGGTGAATTTTAAATTCCTTACCAAAAAACTTTTTAAGTTATCTAGAAATTTAAAGAATTTTTACTTAAGCAGTTACGAGTAATCCTTAAGCTTTTGTTTAAACAGCTTATCTCAGGCTAATTTAGTCCTGTGTAAGTATTTTCAGGTTATATGTTTTCAACAAAGTTTTTTGAAAGATTTATTTAAAATATCTGGAATTCAAAAGAGGAGCTATAATCATAATTATAATCATAGTAATAACAATAGCATAATAAGATAATAAGAAATAGAAATACGGAGACAATAATAATAATAATAATAATAAATATAGACTTATCATACTAAGAGAAAGATGACATTATTGAAATAATGAGTCATCAATACACTAAGATAAATTATTAGACAAATACTTTAAGCATTTCTGAATTGTAAAAGGACAAAATAAACAATAACACCAATAATCAGATAAAGAGATAAGATAGATACATGCTGGGTCATATAACCACTAAGACCAATAATAGCAAATAAAAAGGTAAGCACTTACGTCAATACAAAGATCCGGTAATAAACAATTAGTCGGTATATCTTATATTTCAGTTATAAATAAGAAGATGAGCTCTGCTAAAATATTCACTCAAAACTTTCAAAGCAATATAAATCCCTCTTAAGAAAGCAGAATCCGATCAAGAAAAATTGAGAAACAAAAGCTGAAAATGTATAAAATTTAATACTCTGTTAATACTTTCAGTTTATAATTTTATACTTCTGCAATTTTAAGTATCCTCCCCTTTCTAGATTGCACTCTTATGTGATCTTTCTAGTTAAGTGACGGGAAAATTGTTTGCGTTATTTTATAATGAATAGAATTTTAATTATAAAAAATAAAATAGAAAGAAACGAAAGAAGTTTAGCGAGCTAAAATACTAACAGAATATTATTACAAAAGATTTGATCGATACTCAGAAGAAATAAAAACAAGAGACTTTACTTATTGTAATATTCTTCTTGAATGGTATACAAGTCAAATACCAAATTGTTTACAGAATATTAGACATTTTTCTAGAATTATACTTAGACTAGAAGAAAGGATAAGAACTTTAAACTTAGAGTTAACCTCCGTTATTCTATCAGAATCAGAAGATTTTAATATACGATTTTGAGGTTTGATATAAATTTTATAATGAATAAGATTTTAGAATTAAGAAATAAAATAGAATCAGCAGAAGAACGATTAAGAAGAGTTAATCTTTTATATATATATATAT
>CATIWQ010185163.1:0-22263 GCA_949673415.1 Euphorbia schlechtendalii | reverse complement strand
ATTTACCTAGTATCTGCATTTGCATCAAAAACAACTACATACCACGTGAAATCTTTTATATGAAGTATAAAAATGACTAAAACTATAGTGTTTATATTATAAAATTATAATGATAATAAGTGTAATTATACACTTATCAGCAGGCAACTCGTGGTGATCTTGAACATGTTCAGAAATAAAATAATTTGATGGTGTCAGGAGCATCGATGAAAAAAGCCGCATCTATTGATAAAGAGAGCAAGAACATTTCACCAGCAGCAACTGTTTCTTAAACGGATAGCAATAAGGCAGCTGCAGCTACCAAGCTGGTTGCTAAGCTGACTACTCCAACAACCTTTGTAGAAATAGAGGAAGTAACCGAAATTCCAAAAGCAAGAGAAACCCAAGGAGAACAATGACAACAAGAAGAATCAATAAAAGTCCATACACAACAAGATTTGGGTCATAGCTGAAGGAACCAATTCAAAAAAAATACGCTTTGGACGATTGGGCTGAGTTAGGATAAACAATAGAATATGAAGACCTGCTCAAAGAATTCAAAGAAGTAATATCTAAAAGAAAAAACAAAGTGATCAAGTAAGTACAAAACACATAAATGGTTTACAAAATATTATGACACAAAAAATAATAGATGCAGATTAAACAAGGAATGGTTCACCAAAGCAAAGGAGAAATTTGCAAAACCTTTGGACTTCAACATCATGGAAATAGAAAAAAAGAGCATCTTTGTCAACCTGAACATGATGGACCAATTCCTTTCACACAGTGTAAGTAAACTCACTAGAATTTATTTTGCAATAAATAATACACTCTTATACCATTTTTAAACACTGTATAATTCATGCACATAAAAAAATTATTCTTTAGTCTATGATTATGAATTAAAAAAGTCTAATAGGTTCAACGTTAATTAACAAAAAAATAAAAATAAACTCAATTTTTATTTTATCATTTCTTAGATATTAACTCTTATGCAAGTTTATACTCTGTATATTTGACTATTATCAATAAACAGCATATCGATGTCATCTCTTACCATCTATGAAAGAAAGGAAAGCACTCACAGAAAATAAAAGCAACCTACAGTTTGACAACAACTAACATGAACTTATACGGAAGGATTGAACATGCATACGATTTCATCCAAAAACTTACTAGCGAAGAGAATCTAACTGATGTTTTGGATTCTGGAGACACAATATTGAATCAAATAACTGGACATGGAATCAAATGTGCAAAATGCTGGATAGATGTTGAAAATGTGTTTTTTCCTATGAATATAATGAAATGTCATTGGGTGTTAGGAAGATTTGAGGTGAGGTTAAGGAAAATCTATATCTATGATTCATTGATGAAGAGAACAAGCATAGAAGACACAACTACAACTGCTCAAAAATATGCAACTGTCATCCCGTATTATCTGCACACATTCCACCTATTCATGCCAAACAAAGAACTGATGATTCTGAAGCCATATGCAGAAGGAAATCCTCTTCGGCCTCTGGAATTGGAGATGATCAATAATATTCCATAGCAAGAAACAAGGTACTTTTTATTTCACAAAATCAAAGTTCAATACTTAAAAATTGAAAAAAAAATCTAATGGCAATCATTGTAATTGAATTTCACTGATTGTGGAGTGTTTACAATGAGTTACATTGAGTACTTTATAGAGAAAAGAGCATTCCCACAAAATTTTAATGTGCAAGCACTTAGAACAAGACTTGCTTTTAGCTTGTACAAACATGGGATAAACAAGCAAGAAAATAGCTTGGAGAGAGACGAGGAGTAGCAAAAGTCGTTGCAGCAAAAAATATAGCAGTGTTTTTAGTTTTGTTTGAATGATATGAAGTTAATAGATTACAATATCTGCAAATTTTAAATCTAGGTTGTGTGATTAATGGATTATGTAAGTGACATGTTTGGTTTAGGTTCATTTGACTTTTTCTTATTCAGGTTATGGAAGAATACAAGAAAATTATCTTACAAAAAAAAATCTGGCATTTTTATAATGTTATACGGTGTACAAAATATGTATACTGTCAAATATCAAACAAAAACAAAATACACAATGTATAAAATGTGTATAATGTCAAAATACATTAAAACAAATATACAATGTATAAAATGTGTATAATGTGAAAACACATTAAAACAAAACCTATTTTTTTAAAAATAACTTAAAACCACAAGTTCATAATAAAAAAACACATATTTTAACAAAAAAATTGCATAACATTTGACATTAAACATGATTAAAAAAATTATACAATGTATAAAAGGTGTATATAGTGTATATAAAGAGTCTATAATGTGAATTACACCATGTCTTTAAAAAAATTAAGTATGAACAAATGCAAACTAAAAAGAATTAAAAATCATTCGTTAACACCGTTACAAGTCCTCCTATTGTGACCCGACTGTCCACAAGTACCACATTTAACTTTGGCCCTTGTTTTGCAATCCAAATATGATCTAATTATTTGCTTCCTTAGTCTACCCATCCTTATCTTTGCTTCTGGAGGAAGAATAATGCGCTCACTAACTTCTGGAGGTGTATCCCATGAATTCCTTGAAGGGATAGGAAAAACAATGTCTTCATATGTTGCTACATACTCTACCTTAGAATAGTAAATAGAAGAATAAACATAACTACTCAAATGAAACTTCTTTATATACGCAAGAGCATGCGTGCAAGGAAGCTCATCCAGCTGAAACTTTGGCAAGTGCATGTTTTTTAAACCATATCAACAACGTATTTATTGCCACCCTTAGAAACTGCTACCAATTCATTGGTAGATGGAATAACCTACAAAATAAACAAAATAAAATAAAAAAAAGGAAACAAAAATAATAAAAACAAGTTTCCCTGACATACAAATTAAGAAAGAAAAAATCAGCAGTATATGCAAAAGAGAAAAAAAATAAGAATTATTAAGAAAAAACAGAAGTCACCTCCATTTTCGAAGCCAAATCATACAAATTTAGTAGAATTAGATGTTGCCTTGGAGATAGGGCTGAACAGGTTTGAATAGCAAGTTTCCTGTGTCTATAAAACAGATCTTGAAGCATCCCTATCAAAAACTCTACCAAATTAGTTATTGGCGTAGATTTTACTTCCATTATCATCGAATTAAGAGATTCAGCGAGATTCGAAGTCATAGTGATAAACCTTTTCCTCGGAGAATACAACCTCATCCACCTTTGAAAACCAACCTCCTTAAGATAACCTGGGTTTTCTGGATTTATGTTAGCCAATTGAAACATATTATCCTCAAAATCTTTCAAAGTGTATGCTTCATAAGCAAGCTTCAAATACTTGGACATATCCTTGATATTTGATTTAAATCTCGATTTCATGTTTTGAAGAAGATGATAAGTACAAACAACATGAGGAATGTCAGGAATGACTTTTTTACAAGCATTTTGAATGCTCTAATATCTATCCGAAACAATAATCATACCCTCTCTCTCCTTAAATGCATCAATAAACTTTCTAAAAAACCAATCCCATGAAGAGTCATTCTCACCATCCACGATTGCAAAAGCTAGGGGTAAAATCATACCTAAAAAATTAAAAACACAAACATTACAAAAAATAACAAAACATATAATTATACAACGTATAATAGTTGTATAACATCATAAAAAAATTAGAAATTTACAAAGATACATACTATTAGCATCAGGAGAACTTGCAAAAATAAGTGAGCCACCATAGCAAGATTTCAAAAAAGTGGCATCTACAACAACGATAGGGGGCAATGATCCCATGCCTTAATCGGAGCATGAATAGCATAAAAAAGATACAGAAACTTGTTCCCTTTCAGTTCAAGAGAAACAACTGAACCAGGATTAGTCAACTGCACCATGTACAACAACCGAGACAACTCTAAAGATGCTTGTTTAGCAGAACGCCTAATCATATTCATAGCTATCTCTTTTGCTTACCAAGCTTTCTGATAATTAATTTCAGTACCTAATCTATCCCTCATATCAGAAACAATATCATTTGGAGTGTAAATACGCTAGTGACTTATAAATGGATTCTTGATAATATTTGCCACAACGGATCTAGTAACTTGCCTCTTGTCGCTATTCCTAATATCTATATTACAAGAATGATCAGCAATAAGGTTTCTAATAATGAAACAACCAGAATTCCTCCTACATTATGCCTTCATATACCAAGAACAAGTGTCATCAATGCAACAAATCCAGAACTATTTAGGACACGACTTCAGATACTTGTATTGGAATTTATTCTTGATTGCATAAAAGGTCATAGCATCCTTCAAAGATTCCTTATCCCTAAAAACTTGATTAACCTCAAAAGATTGAACAACAGAATGAGCAATACTAAAACCATAAGCCAAATCATTCTCAACACATTCGAACACTTCGTCATGAATATCCATATCTTCCAACACTTTATCCCTAACATTTCTCAAATACAAAGAATTATCATAATCAAGTGATAAGTCAAGTAAACGACAGTGTTCAACATCAAGTTCAGATGCAAAATTATCCACATTATTATCCAAAACTTCATCCACAACTGCAAAAAGAGATATTAAACAAGCTCAAAAACTAATATACAGTGTATAAAACGAGAAAAAGTAGTAGATTGACAAAAATACCTGCATCGCAAATCACAACATCTCTAACAGTTGAAACATATACTGGAAAATCCATAGGATTACTAGTAGAATTCCTCATATAGAAATAAAACTGAAGAGACATGCCATTGAAAATTCGCAAAGGTGAAGAAGAAGGAGACATCTTAAACTAGAAATTCAATTTACAATTCTCATCAACAACCTCAATATTCTCAGAGATAATGCGTTCAAAATCAAAGAAATCAGAAGATGTATCAAAAATCAAACCATAGGAGTTATAATCAACGAAAATCAGATCATCAGTCCAAGATCCACATGATAAATCAATACACCGATCTTCTCCATCATATGATAAACCTAAATTCGACACAAAAACTGCAAAAAAAATCGAAGATAAGAAGCTAGATAACTAAGTGATACACATCAGGAAAAAAATTCAAACGAAAATGCAAAAACAATCGATAATTGGGGGAACAAAATTTGAAAACAACAAAAACTAAATCAAAAACCTAAAGATGATAAAAACAGTGAAATCAAAAAAGAAAAAGAGCAACGAACCTAAAGAAATTGAGAGAAAATCAGCAAAGACAAGTTTAGAGCATAATTCATTGAAGAGCAGAGGTGGAGATCTAGAGAGAGAGCTGGAAACTGAACGTATAAACCAAATTAGAATCTAATTAAAAGGTAGAGTTAATATTAAATGCTGATTAGATTAAAAGTAATAAAATCTAATAATTTAAGGTATATGGTTAAATTTCCCTAAATAAATATGTTGTGATTTGAGGCATTGAGCCAATTAGCATTAGGTTTTAAACTTGTACATTGTTAAACTAAAACGCAACGTTTAAGTAAATTAAGGATAGAAAAGTAAATGGATCATCTTCTTCAACCTAAAACCCCGCAAATTAGAGAGTTGGCTGCCACTCCTTCTATAGATTCTCACATCTTGCGGGGCAAGATCACTAGATATACATATAAATTCCGACGACTGCAGAGACAAGTGTCTTTGCGTGCTCAACCCCAGCTCCGCCCCTGGTAGCACATCAAAGGTTACACTATTGGTGGTGGTGGCTGCAATGATAGCGTAGTGGAGATAAGTTCACTTTTGACACTATAGACACAAATTATTTAAACCACATGTCATGTGTTTTAAATTTACCCTTATTTATTTATGCTTAGCAATTTTGACATTTTTAAAAAATTGGGTAAGTAAGTATAACCTCCATTGGATTTGATTAAATAATACCTCATTGAGTCTTATAAAACTTATTTATACATCCTTGTGTTTTATATTTTCTCATTCATTCTTATACTTTACCGAAATATACATTTATGCCAAAATTACTTTTTCTTATAATATCATTTGTCCATTTTATGCAATCTATTCAAATTAATTATAAGACAATGGTGTAATAAAATGTGCAAAAGTATATAAAAAATATTATTTATATATGAAATACATTTAAACGTCAATTTATATATGAAATACATTTAACACTGGAGATTCCATTGGCCATGGGTGTGTAGTTCGTGACTCAACAGGTAAAGTCGTTGCGGCAAGATCCATTATGCTGACAGGAGGCGGAGACCAATTCTTGGCAGAGGCAATAAGCTACGAAGAGGTTTTGAGCTGGCTTAAAGATAATTCATATTATCATTGAAGTTGATGTTTTTAACATTGTTGATACCTTAAACAATGATTTATCGTTTTTCTCTCCCACAGGTCTTGTTTTCTTTAATTGTTAGGAATTTATTAGACATTTTTATTTTATTCACATTTCTTATGTTAGTAGGTTTGCGAATCAAGTTGCGCATATTCTAGCTAGAGCAGCTGGTTCTTCGACAAGTAATGGGACATGGTTTCATTCTTGTCCACCTTTTATTATAGCTGTAATCGATTCTGATTAATGATGTGGATTTACTTTTCAGTAAAAAAAATGTCTATTAATACTTAAGCAACCATTGTATAATATATGAGCAATATCAATAATTTCGAATGAAAAGACTTGGTAATAGATAGAGAGGTGTATTATTGTAAAAATGCTAAAAAACATGTAGTTCTAAATTTATTTTAAGTCTAATGCATCATATGAAGTGCTTTAAGTTGTTCTCAAAAATCACATGCCCCTGAATAATGACCAAGTAGCTTCCTCATTTTTCAAAAACTGCACCAGATAAATCAGACGACGTCATGTGTCAGTTTCTTGTTGATTTGACTTTTCAAAGATGTTTGTATTTTTTTTTCTCCAATCATAATCTGACACGTAATGTTCAAGAGTAAAGTAGTGCAATTTTAAAAATTCATGTGGTTATGATATCACTTTGAAAATCCCGGGTGCACTTTATAAAACAAGAGAGTTAGGGTACTTCCAATGGTTCCCCCCCAAAATGGGGAATGGTTAAGTTCAACCATTCCCCATATAGTATATCCTCAAAATGGGGTTCCCTATATATGGGGAATCCAATTTTGAGGAATGGTTATTATATCAATATTTTTTTTAGTTTTAATTTAATTTAATGTGTTTAATATTTTTTTTATTATTGGAATAAATTTGATGTAAATAAATTAATATAATAATAATAAAATATTATTATTTTATTGGAATCTGAAATGAGAAATTAAAAATGAGGAAGATTGTTGAAGTAAAAACACTGTAGATCCTGTAAAATGAAATTTGGGAAATGAAAAATGGAAAAAATGGTCGGACATGGCCTTAGCTGTGTATTTTGTTTGTTAAGCAGGAGAATTTGCTATTTGGTCCTCGTAAAAATTATCACAAATTCTAGCCGTCAAAAGTCACAGTCTGTGCGAAAGTCTTTTGCCTTTATCACTGAGCTCTTCTCTTCATATTCAGCAACTCTTGGTGATCGGCCACTGACAGAACAATCTATTTTGGCTTGGTTCGCTTGGCTGAATTCAGATAGAAACAAAAATTCAAAGAATTTAACATCGGAGTGTTTCTATGGTCAGTAATTAAATGGCATCAGCGGCTTTTACCCGTTCTCTTTTTCTTCATCGCTCAATCCTCTCGTCGTCCTCAAATTCTCTAAAAAATCAGACCTTTTTTCCGTTTCTCAACGTAAGTGCCTCTATCTACTACTTTGTTTTGCGTTTGTTGTGGGCTTCTAGATTTATTTTGCCTTGTTTGGGAAAGATTTTGGTTCTTAGTTGCTATTTACCTTTACTCTGTTTTTGCCCTCGTATTGTTCGATGAAATTCGTCAGTGAACTATTATGTAATAAGTTCTACCTGCGGCTGATCTTCAGTTTGCTGATTTCGAGTTTATTAGTGGAGCTATCAACTAGGTTTTGGAATGTTGATTTTCAAAGTTTCTAGCTTAACTACGGCTACTGATTTTTGTAGACATATGCTGCGTTAGACTCTCAATTATAATGGACTATTCTTTTCTTTTGCTTCCCAATTTGTCGTAGAACGTAGTTTATCAACTGAGAATAAGTATAGTTTTGTGCATCAAAACATTTAGTTTTCTCTCACATTAAATTGAATTAAAACAACCTATACAACTGAAATTCAATGTGATAGTAGTAATTTGCTTTTCCTTTTATGCTACTTTGTGGCACACTTGGGGCCAGTTTGGGATTGTTGAGAGCGAGATTTCATTCATCCTATGGTTATCGCCCATAGTTATGTTTCCGAAAAGCGTACCTTTACTATACAAAACAGTCCTCGAAGTCCTTTGAGGTCTTAAAGGAGCAATATAAAGCAGGGAAAGCACTCCTTTTTCGATAATTTGATGGAGTTTACAATGATATGATTATTTTTTATTTTTTGGCAATTCTTGTTATTTTGAGTCTTGCTACTTTTTTGTAATATGTAATTTTATTTTCTTTGCTCATCTTCAGAAGAGGCATTTTCGTGTCCAAGCTGCCCCTGCATATACATCATTCAAGTGGCCTTGTTGGGTTTCTCGACTAATGGCTTCCTCAGTGGTTGGAACAAAAGCTAATTTTTCTACCCAATCTTTATCTACCAATGAACCTGTTGTGTCTGTTGATTGGCTTTATGCAAATTATAGAGATCCCGATATGAAGGTAACTCCGGTAACTTTGATTTTGTGCTAAAGACAGACCCAATTCCTATGATTGTAACAGAAACCGAATCCTGATCATATGCATAATATTTAAATGTGGAAGTTTGCATCTTTTATCAGCATTCTCGATAATGCATTATAATTCCACTATATTTAGGTGCTGGATGCATCTTGGTACATGCCAGATGAACAGAGAAATCCAATTCAAGAATATCAGGTGTGGCAATAATTTTTTTTCAGTTGGTTATGAAAACAATTAAAATCTTAAAGTTTTAACTAAATAACATGTGTATTAAATTCTATATATAATAAGAGCTTTTATATGTTACTATAAGTACACCATGAATTTCAATATTGATTCGTGCTGTTCATGATTGACTCCTCCACGTAACAGGTTGCTCATATTCCTGGTGCCCTTTTCTTTGATGTAGATGGAATAGCAGATCGAACTACAAATGTAAGATCGTCTATCTTTATTGTCACTTACCCTTAGCATCTCTATTTGAGATTCTTATACATGCCTCATATTGTAGTTATAGATATTTGTCGTTCTTGTTTCTTTCTCTGGTTTATCAATGCAATGTAACTAAAGTTTACGCAGGGAAATCGAATAATTGATGGAATTCTATCCAACTATGGGGTAGGAGTAGCCTCATTTTGGCTTGTGAAACAAGTTTCTGTGTTTAGCACTGTTTTCACGGGGTCAAGCGCGGCAAGGCGCAAATAAACTAAAATATTTTTAAATAAAAAAAATGTAATGCCAAGCTAAAATAGAGTCTGAGGAAATATATAACAAGCAAGTCTAAAAAATAAGTTAAATTAAAATTAAAGCAAAAGTATTCAGGTAAAAAACAACTAAATTGTTAAAGTTTTAGTGTGTCACTATAACTTTGTTTATTGTTTTGTAGTTTGCTAGTATTATTTGACTTGAATGATGCAAATGAATAAAAATGGGCAATAAGGATTAATGTTCTTGTACCTTATAAGGATGTCTTGTCATCTTGAATGTGCAATATCAAAGTTTATCTTCTTAACTATGGGATATTTAAGTAGTATAACGTCTTTACTTTGGTAGTGTCTCCTAAACTAATTCTTAATTTTAGGAGACGTTTAAGTCTTTACGTATTAATATCTAATTTATGGAGCCATTTAATAATTGACCAAAATAAAAAGAAAAATCCATCATTAAAATAGCTTATGGTTGTTAAGGCGCGCCTAGGCGTTGGAGGCGCTCACCTTGGGGCACTATAACCCCAAAAGGCCTAAGGTGCGAGGCACCACCATAGGCGCACGCCTGAGCAAAGTGAGGCGCTACTTGATAAAAATATAAATAACAAATTCATAATAGTACAAACACACTTTGAAAATTAAAAATAACTAAATTTTAAAAATAGATCATGATGTTAATGTGAAAATCTATGAAATCACAAACAAATTTCACTCACCGATTGCAACCATTGTTCCAGATCCAAATGCCCAGTACACCATCTTAGTTCAAAATCAATAAAAGATCTGTGTGGATTGGTTAATACATATGTTGTTGATGATATAATCAGAAAATTGTTAAACTAACATAAGCAATTAGGAATCTAATGTCGATAATTGCATAACAAAAAGGCTAGCTCTAGGGATGAAAATGGGGCTTAATGGGGCGGGGAATGCATTCCCCATATCCATACTCATTAAGATTTCAGGGAAAAAATACTATTCATATCCATATCCATATCCGTTAAGGATTTGGGGATAATTTTCCCTCCATTTCGTTATTGGGGATTCTCCATCGGGTATCGGATATTCCCCATTTCTCCACTAAAATAAATAATATGTAAATATTTTCAAAGTTTCATACAATGAAAACTTTGAATCGTTACTTAAAAAATTTATTTGATCAAATTGTTTTAATGTTTAATACTAAATAAATTTGAAGTCTTAAAATATATAATTTAAAAAGTCTATCACATTAGGTAATAAATCCTAAGAAAATAAACATCAAACTTGATATGCAATGTTCAACATTCAAAATAAGAGTAAAGATAAAAACATCAAAGTCAACAATATTTGGTTCAATTCCACATTGTTCTTCAATTTATATACATAACCTTTAGAGTTGCAAGGTTTGTAAAACTACAAAAAAGGACTTGGTATAAGCCCATATCGATATGCCATATAATATAAATTATAATTTTTATAAAATATAGAAAATATTTGGAGGTTTCGGGAATAATTCGAGAAATATTTGGGGATTTTTCAGTGGAGGTATATCGGTGTCGGGTTCGGAGATTTATCGGATTGGGGAGTGCATTTCCCATCTCCATATCCATTAAAGTTTCGGGTACAAAAAATTCTCCACGTGGGAAATTCTTATCGGGGATTCTCCATCCATATCGGAGCAGATCTCCATCGGATTTGGAGATTCCCGGCCCCATATTCAATCCTAGGCTAGCACAAGGAAAAAGAGAAGCTAAAATACCTAGATATAATTCATAACAATTAGTAGCATTTCAGAAATGCTAAACTATGAAAGCCAAGCAATCTGAAAAGTATAACTTGAGTTCAACCAATAATGAGGACTTATTGAAGTGTTGAACAAAAACTTTTTTTCGTGGTGATCATAGGGTGGTAGAAACAATAGAGCTCATATTTTAATGTTTGCTATACCTGGTGTTTTTGGAAGCCTCTATATATTCACACAAAAGTAGTCGCCATTTATGAGGTCTACCTGGTATGAAATTGGTGCGAGTACGTGTAGTACTAGTATCTTATAGGGCAGTGTTTTCCTTATGTGAAATGTTATATCTTGCATTGAACATGGTTCTTTCCTTGCTTCTAAGCACTGAAATGAACACGGTTCAAACAAATTGCATGGACTAGGTTATAATAATATCAATATTAGTTTTTCTGATTATGTAAGAATGGCTCTGTATCAGTTGCCACATATGTTGCCCTCTGAGGAAGCTTTCGCAGCAGCAGTTTCCGCTCTTGGCATAGAAAACAAAGATGGAGTTGTCGTCTATGACGGGAAGGGTATTTTTAGCGCAGCTCGGGTTTGGTGGTGAGTATTCGACACATTCTAATAGAATCCGTGTATGTATTTTATTAAAACGAGACTCAATAGTTCTTTTTTTTTGTTTTCGATGATAATAAGGATGTTCCGAGTTTTTGGGCATGATAGAATTTGGGTGCTGGATGGAGGCCTGCCAAGGTGGCGCGCTTCTGGTTACGATGTAGAATCGAGCGCTTCTGGCGACGCTATCTTGAAAGCTAGTGCTGCCACTGAGGCCATAGAGAAAGTATATCAGGGCCAGCCTGTAAGTTTCTTAACCTTCTTTGAATTTTTTATAGGTATATATATTAGTTAGCTCAAATATTATTCAATTCAGAATCAATGATCTAAAGATGCATTTCTATGTCCATATTAGTTAGTTCCCTTCAAAAAGTAAAGCGAAACATTTCTGGAAGGTCACCCTTTATTTTTTTTTATGCGATTAAGGTTCAATTTTTTTCATCGTAAGTGTTTGGACGTGGAATTGCTTTCCTAGCTCAGTTTTTTTTTGGCTTTCAAGGGATTCTGACATTCTGCAGGAAAATCTGTTGGTAACTACCGATATATCCGGTCTGTTTCCATCAATACTTACTTTCCGGGTGTGTTTGGAACCTTTCATTTCAAGGAAATTCAGTTCGTAACTTTTGTATAGAAAATGAAATGAATTGAACTGAATTTTCTCAAAATGAAGGGTTCCAACACACCACCACCCTTGGAAAATCCATGAAATATGTGGTTTTGTAGGTTCGAACCCCACAATCAACAAATTTGGCATAAATGGCCCATATATTAGAAAAAAAAAACACACCCTTAAGAAAACGAACTTAGAATTAGAGTGAAAATACTCTATTATTAACCGTCTTAGTTGAGACATGAGACGAGGGTTAGGGTAGGAGTTATTTGTGTCTTCCTCTGACAATAGTTACTCATGGTAATAGTAATACAATAGCGGCCACGGTTTATATATATTTTTGTTGCTATATTTAAATCTCACGTATATGATTTGTACTGCAGGTTGGACCAGTTACGTTTCAGACAAAGTTTCAACCTCATCTTTTTTGGACTCTTGAGCAGGTTTGAAAAAATCCGGTAGAATTATTTATTTATAATCATTAGTGGAATGTAAGACTAAGGATAATTGTATATGAAATATGAATATAGAAACTAATAGATATACTAGAATTACCACACATTTCTCATTTTTGCACACTAAAATTTGTTGTCTTGGGACTTATTCAAGGTTAAGAAAAACATTGAAGAGAAGACTCACCAACACATCGACGCTCGCTCAAAGGCCAGGTATGTCTTTAAGTTAACTCACTTGTTTTCTGCTTTGATTTTTGCTATCCATAGTTATTACAGTTGTGTATTATAATTATTTCCTGTTCCTGTATAAAAATACATGCGTTTTATGCTTAAAAAACAGATATTAGCTTGTCTCAGTAATGCTTTATTGGAAATTCTCTGTTTCCCAGCTTCTTAGGTTGTGCTCAAAGAACTATTTTTTTGGTGTCTCGCCGAAGATGTTTGTAAGAGTTGATGAAATTCTATAAAAATATTAACTTTTTTAGGCTATTGGCAAAAAAAAAATCATGACCTGTTTCATTTTTATTTTCTGTGTTAACTGATAGAGGATAATTGTATAGTGTTGTGTATCTTGTTTGTGTTTATTTTCTGTTTCTTTTCTTTATCCTACAGATTTATTCAAACATCTGAATTTATTTTGATTATGGGTATCATCTTTTCTTTTGGGATGTTTTGGTGCAGGTTCGATGGAGCTGCGCCGGAACCTCGAAAGGGAATAAGAAGCGGTCATGTGCCTAGCAGCAAGTGCATTCCTTTTCCCCAAGTATTTTTAACTTCTCTTCCATCTCTGGAATTATTATTCTTAGTTAGAGGCATAAATTGATTAATTCATGGGCAAACTTCAAAAAAGTACCTTGTGGTTTCATTCATTTGCAAAACGGGGTCTGAGATTTTATTTTTGCAAAAATTGGTAAAGAGACGGTAAAAAATATTTTATTCATCTGATTCTTTTTCTGTGATCTGCTTGATTACCGTTCCGTTACAGATGTTAGATGCTTCTCAAACACTTTTACCAGCAGACGAGCTTAAGGAAAGATTCGATCAACAAGGTAAAGTCAATCTTCCCTTCCTTTCTTTGCATTTTCCGATAAGCTGATGACGTGGCAATTTTGTGTTTCGGGCAGGCATATCGTTGGAGAGCCCGGTTGTAACTTCTTGTGGGACCGGCGTAACTGCATGCGTTCTCGCTCTGGTACTTATCCTCTTCTTACCTATTCTTGGGATGAGCTTTCCGAATTTTAATAGAGTAAAATCAATACGTAGTATACCGAACTAAACTGCCAAAGAAAAAAAAACTAAATTTTTCATCTTCTGTCTTTCAGTTCAGTTCAGTTTGACTGTTGGGTTGTAATTTTAGGTGGGTTTTTTTACAGGTAAATAATTATAATCTCCCTGCGTTTTGACTAAATTCACTACTTACTCTCTGTGTTTTGAAAAATTACTTGTATACCTCCGCGTGTTTTGTTTTTATCATACTGTGACTTCTTTGTATTTTAAGCAATCCGTTTTTGTATTGGAGTTGCTAATATAATACATGCTTATGCACAATAAATTAGTCTTATAAATCATATCTTAAAAATTCTGGGGATTAAAATAGCTCTAAAATGTTTTTTATTATAATTTTATCTCGTGCAATCATACTTTGAAAGTTTATGAAAGTTTTATTAGATGTAAAAAAAAACTATTTTTTATGATTACATACCTCATATCAGTAACAACATAAAAGTATATATACCAACAAATACTTGTTATGTTAACAATTTTAATAGAAAAAACACAAAGTAAGATGTAAGGAGGTTATAGTATGACAAAGATAAAACAAAGGGATGCATGAGTAATTTTTCAAAACACGAGGAGGTACCAATGTATTGGATCAAAACTTAGGGAGGTTATAATTATTTACCTTTGTTTTATTATTTCAGTCTATGCATCGCGGTTTGGTTGTTGAACCCTAAAGTCGATACTCACGATTACGGTTTGCAGGGGCTTCATCGGCTCGGGAAGCGAGATGTAGCGGTGTATGACGGATCTTGGACCGAATGGGGATCTCATCCCGATACACCTGTTCATACTTCTTCATCACCCTAATACCGAAACTGCATTGTTTCAAGAATTTTACGCATAAAACCTGGGAAAATGAGAAATGTTTTTTTCTAATTTGCACCGACTCTTGTTAAATGTCGAAAATTTCCTTGACCTGAGAGCCTGCTCTTTGTGTTACCGAACATCGGTATAAGTTCCATTTATATTTAATTCTATCAAAGGTAGTTCCGTCATGGAAGCTGCTACAAAAGAAAATATTTAGATTTATGCTTGTGAGCTAATGTTTTTGTTTCAAATTTGTCCACTTGTTAGCTATAGACTGCAAATGTTTGTCACGAATGTTAACACTTGTTAAAAGTTGTTATTAAACACTTGTAATTGTTATTTGACGTCGAAAAGAGAATACAACACAATGTAGATCGGAATAAATTTTGTTATGATCCGATTTTTCATTTCATTAATTAACATAATTTCTGTTGAATTAAAAATTTATTCAATTTAAATTCGTTTCGAGTTATAAAAAGCAAAATATTTTTCTTGCGTCCGACCCCTTTTCTCCATATTTTTCCTATCCTATTCAAAGGCAAATACAGACATTTTAACTCCTGTTTGTCACTTGAACATGCTAAAAATGATTTTAATGTGCATATTTTTTTAAATTTGGAATAATTAAGCTTTGTTAATTATTGTAAAAAAGATAGAAAAAGGAAAATAAAGTAGAGTCTATTACCAAGATTCAATATGAAAACAATTCTATTTTTCTAAAATAGCATAACTAGAATAGAATCTCAATACTGCGGGTCCCAAGTTATCCGGAAAAGCCAAGTGTCAAGTCGTATTATTCAAAGAAAATTAAACAAAGAACCGAGTACTTTGTATAAAAAATCGATACTTCGATATGGAAAAACTACTCTTCACACAAATTCGATCATGTATGTTGATGGATCCAAATTCGAAATACTTTTGAGTCCCATTCATACATGTTGCAGAATGCCGTTAAATTATATTATATGTAAAAATAACTCATATTTTGAGCCATAAACAAGCAAAAGCACCTCCTTTTCAATTTTAAATTTCTTTTGTAAATATTCTATTTTAGGAGTTTAAAAGTGTTATCAGTTACAACATATAAAGCTTTGAAGTTTTCAATGAAGCAACCAAATATAGCAGAGAAAAACAGGGGAAATTAGTGGTTCACTATTCTTCCTCTTCATTCTTTCTAACATACTTCAAACCATTTCTCTTATTAACATCATTTTGTAGGATATAAAAAAAAGAAGAAAAAGAAAACAAACATCAATAATGGCCAGTGAAGGAAAATTAGAAGAATCCCATATGGAGGAAAACACCAAAGAGCCCAAAATCCAAACCGAGGATGCGAAAGTTGAAGAGAAGAAAACCGTAACGGAGAATTTGACGGTAGAAGAGGAGAAGGTCGAAACAGAAACCGCAAATGTCGAAGAAAAGAAAGTTGAAACGGAGCCCGCAAAAGTCGAACTGAAAGAGAGAGAAATAGAAACGGAGAAGAAGAAGAAGGGTGAAGATGAATTGGACAAAACCGAAACCGAAAGAAGTTCTTCAGATTTGAAAGAGAACGAAATGAAGGCGCTGAATGAGCTCAGATCGAAGCTAGAAGAAGCGATTCTCGAGAACAAACTTTTCAAATCCACAAAAGAAAAGGAAGCCGAAAACGAAAAGGAGAAGGAGATGAAAATTCAATCGCCAAAGAACACCGAAGACGATAATAATGACCCGAAAGAGAAAAAAGAGGAAACCGAGAAAATAGAAGGCGAAAACGAAAAAGAAGACTTGGTTTCGGCATCAACTATAGTCAAAGCAGAAACAACTGAACAAGTAAAAGCGGAAAATCCCGAAAAAGGAAAAGGACTCGCCGAAGTCGTAGAAGAAGCGCAAGAAAAGCTCATAAAAAAAGAAAACAAAAACGAGGCCGAAGCCGAGTACAACGTGGACAAAGACCTATCAATTTGGGGGGTCCCACTGCTTCCGAGCAAAGGCGACAACCGAACCGACACTATACTACTAAAGTTCTTAAGGGCCCGAGATTTCAAGCCAAACGACGCCTTCGAGATGTTAAGAAACACCCTAAAATGGCGAAGGGACAACAAGATCGATTCAATCTTGGACGAAGATATCGGGGCCGATATCGGGTCGATGGCTATGATGGAAGGCCACGATCGCAACGGCCACCCCGTTTGCTACAACATCTTCTCCGTTCTCGGCAACGAAGAAATGTACGGCAAGACATTCGAAGAACGGCGCGAGAAATTCGTGAGGGGGAGGATTCAGATAATGGAGAAAGGGATTCAGAAGCTCGATTTCAAACCCGGAGGCGTATCGGCAATTCTCCAAATCAGCGATCTAAAGAACACACCTTTGCCGACGAAAAAGGAGCTCAGGAACGTCACGAAGAAAGTTGTCGAACTTCTCCAGGACAACTACCCGGAATTCGTCGCTAAAAATGTGAGCAAACCCATTTCCCACTTTTTCCCCACATCATAACTCCTACACTTGCATATTTTGTATTTCAATCTATGTTTTTGTTTTCTGTAGGTCTTTATCAATGTTCCCTTCTGGTATTACGCATATAGTGCATTATTCTCGCCTTCGTTAAGTCCACGAACCAAGGCCAAGATAGTTTACGCTAGAACCGCAAGGGTCTCGGACACATTGCTCAAGTTAGTATTAATTTCACTCAATGATTTCATTGCCGTTTATAGCAACCAACTTAAGTCTTGTCATTATTACAGGTATATTCCAGCGTCGCAAATTCTCGTACAGTACGGAGGGCTTAAACGAGAAAGCGACGCGGAATTCTCTGTCGATGAAGAAGTCAAAGAGGCAAATGTGAAGTCAGGATCGACCGAAGTCATCGAGATTCTTGCACCAGAGGTAACATTATTAGTACAAATATTTCAAACTTGCATTAATTAATGCCAGCATTAGATCTAACATAACATTATCTAACTATTTTTTTTTCTCTATGCTACAAATGCATATACGTTTGTAATTTTCCGAATAATTGACTAAAATAAATTTATCAATGTGTTGGATAATATACAGGAAGGGAAGACATTAGTATGGGAAGTTTCGGTATCGGGTTGGGAAGTAAACTACAAGGAAGAGTTTGTGCCAGCAGATGAAGGATCTTACACTATAATTGTCTCGAAAGGGAAGAGAGTAGGATTTCAAGAAGGAACGATACGTAATTCGTTTACCAACAAAGAACCGGGAAAGATTGTGATTACGATTGAGAATGGAGCTTTCAAAAAGAAGAGGATTTTGTATCGATACAAGATTTCACCATCCTCTTGAGCCTACCATTCTGATTTACAAGTCTTTATTTATATTATATGTTTTTAGTGTGATATTTGTTTGAGAAATACATAAGTCTGTTTTTTACATGGTTTAGTGTGTTGTTTGTGTGAGAGGTTTGCCTTTTGTTTTTTCAGTTCTTTTGGATATGATAGGTCATGTTGAAAGAATATTTGTTTTTTATTTCAAAATAAACTGCCGGTTTTCATTATTTAACAGAAGAGCAATTACTATCCTAGAGTTTAGGGATTTAATTTCAGTTCATTAGTCTGTTTATTTAGCTATCAATACTAATCAATGGAATCTAACACTTGGTAATAAAATAAGACATTGAAATAAAATCACTACACCTATTCACAAATTTATAGGATAGGCAAATTTAGTATAATTTGATGTACCCAGCTTTTATGTGTATTCAATTAGTTTGCAGATAGTGAGGGAATAGGTAGAAGGATCTACCATCCAATGAATTGAATTGGTTTAATCTATTCAAAAATACAGAAACATAGTATAAATAGCCTCAATGTATGTAAATATTTTTTCTCCTCACTACTTTCAGAAGATTAAAAAAAATTATAGAAGGCCAATTACCAGCAAATGCTTTGCAAGCCATTTCCCCAATTGCTGACTTCACTCCAGCTATATATAGGAGTGTATTCAATTCCCCTATTACAATCAGTTATTTCTTTGCTATTGTATTCCTTCTTCGTCTTTTCTTTGTCCTAGATACCTGTCAAAGCATACAGAAATACTACTTTGTTTATATAGCTCCAAAATCTAAATACTAACAAAAAATATCTAATAAATGCTAATCATGGATTAAATCCCAGCTCCTTCAAATCTCCTATTCATTCAAAAAAAACACACATGGAAATTTAAAACATTAAATTTGCATTGTAAATATAATGCAATTGAAAACACAATTCCACCGCATTTTTGCCCTATATGAAGTCAAAACAAAATAGACATTCATGAACCTAAGCTAATTGACATATAAAAACAAGATTGCAATGTTACAAGACTATGCACCTGTTCAAAAAGGAAACCCTTTGTGAATAGTTTTCTTGGAGTTTTCAGCCAACCGCTTTATTCCCTTTCCTTCATTATAAAATTCCATCAACTCTTCAACAACATTTTCAGGGTGGCACCGAACAAAGAACTTCAAGAATCGCCTCTCTGTCATCCTCAGCGCTCTGAACAAAAGAGGTCCTTTTATTTGCGGGGAGAGTTTCATGTCTTGTATCTTTCCAGCAAGATGCATTCGCGGCTTCAAAACAACTTCTAGATTATTCAACACCAAATTCGGGTATTGAAGCACAGAACTTGCCGGAACTTTCATGGTGCCCACAATGAAAGTCATGTTCCTCTGAACTTTATCAACGGATAGTGTCAACATAAGCGGGCATCGCCCAATCAAATTCCAAATTTCTTCATCCGAAAACCCGAACTTCTCGAAGTTTGCTACTTTTTCTCGGATGGTCTCGATTCTTGAGATTCCTATTATGCATACTACATATTTGTACAGCTTTGAATAATTGGAAATCCCGGTTTTACTAATGTACTCTACCTTCTCGCTGTCGAATGAAGTTCGAGGGATTAATGTCGGCCGAGACAAGAGCAAGGGAACCAAATCCTGCCTGGAAACACCCATGCTTTCATACAGAGCAATAACAGGCTTAACAGTATTATGAAAATCATAGGTCAAGAGTGAAGGATTCCTTACAATGGCCTTGATTAACACTTCCCGTGATCCAAACACTGTCATAAAATACTCCAACCGCTCATCAAGGCAATTATTGATTCGACAACTGAGAAATCTCGGGCGGCAATTGATGATCTTTACAAGGTCTGCTGAAGCAATGCCCAAACCCTTAAGCAAACTCAGTTTAGCCTGAAGGTGAGCAATTTCAGCATTGCGTAGAGAAGGCTGGCGAGATAAAATCTTCTGTAAATCATTGTCACTGCAACCCCATCTTTTAAGAACCTCAACAGAACCCTTCGGTGGGTCTAAATTTCCCCCTTTAACAATTTCAGGCTCGACGGGGCATTTTGTCGAACAGTTGGTGGCCGTACTAGTGGTGAAGGATACACAAAATTCGCTAATTGATTTTCTCCGCAAAGAAGGAAACCTTTGGGAGGTGAGTAATGAAGAGGCAAGCTCGATATAAGGGGTGGGATTTAGTTTCATATCAATGAGGAGATTGTGGACCAAATTTGCTCTGCAGTTTCACTATAGCAAACTTTAGCACTGAAAATTTTATCACACAGAGGTAAGGAATGGGTATAAGATAAAATATCACTCCCTTGAATATGAAAATAAAAATCATAGACAAAATGCTTTGTGGAGAACCATTTATTGGCGTCGCCGGAGATGTAAAGTAAACAATTGCAGTTCAGAGACCTGCCAGAAAGAGGGAAAAGTTATAGTTAACAGAGCACGTATTGGTGACTATTGGAGGCTGTGAATCATATTGGGCTTCATAGCCCATGGGCTATTTGCAAATGTATGTCCAAATTATTTTAGAATTGACTATTTTTAGGGGTTTCCAGGTAAATGCGTATGATATAATATATAAATTTCATCTAAATTTTTATCAAATTACAAAAAAAATCTTCCTCAAGTTTAAATTTTACATCATTATGTAAAAACTGTTTCAAATATTCTTTTTTACGTTCTATATATATAACGGTGGTATATATCAGGTATATAATAGATATGTTAAAACAATTTAAGTGAACATAACGGATGTGTTAAACCAGGTATATAACATGTATATAATAGATTTATATAGCAGACATATAACAGAAATACAACACATTTACATATAATACATATATAATAGGTATATATACAAAACGTAAAAATGTAAAATTAAAACATAAGAACGTAAAAATGTAAAATCAGAAGATAAAAAAATAAAAAAAATTCTTAAAAATATATTTTTGTAAATAGTAAACCAAAACAAAAACAAAATCGACAATTTTCCTTATGTTTATGCGAAAAATTTATCAAATATGTCAATTCCAACTATTTCCTTATTTTTATCATGATTTTCAAACCCAGAGAAACCGAGAATGGTCATTAAAAGTTTTAATTTAATTGAAATTGGTTTATATTAAACTTTTATTATATCGATGTGGATTGCCTCGTTTGTTACTCGGTCTAACTAAACAACATCTTGCTTCCAACGTCAAAGAGTAAAATTCAAGAGAAAAAGCCTATTATAAGGGAAAATCAGTAGGGTTATTGAGGTAAGAAAATGTGAATAAGTTTTATTTATACTACGTAAAAAATTACAAATTTATAAAAGAAATTTATAAATTAGTAATTTTAAACATATAATGTTTGTACCCATTGAGAAATTATACTCGAAGTCGACTACTTGGAATACCTTACTTTTAAAAAAACTGATGAGAGAATGAATTTTATCAATTACTCATAAATTTCCTCATTTAAAAGCAAACTACTCTAAATACTAGACCCTAATATAGTTTCACATACCTATTTCATTTCTTTTTTACCCTTTTGCGGAAAATGTACATTCGAATACGTAGTTCAACTGTACCATTTTTCAGTATACCATCAAATATACTATATACAATTTTCTATAAAATATAGTTGAAATGTACCTTAAACTATATCACCACAATCAAGCAATCAGTCAAAAAAATTGGTAAAGAAAAAAAGAATATATCATTGATTCGGAAACTCAATTCGTAATAATTAATACTCTTTAAATATTATCGTTTTAAAGAGATTTCATTCTCTTTTTTATTGAAATTTTATATTTCCAAGATGTTTTTTTTCAAATTTTCCATTCCTACCCCTGTTAATTTATTCAACTTCCAAGATAATTATATTGGCCAAACCATCTTTTAGGACCCCGTGCTATACATGGTTTATCGTTTTAATCCCTCTGCTATAAACGTTACCTATTTAGTTCCCGTGGTATTGATTCCGTTACCTAGTTAGTCCCTTTCTTAATGGTAGTGACACATAGGATACACATGGCAAAAAAAACTGATGACGTGGCTCAGAGTTTAAATTGAAATAAAAATTACTTAATTAAAGGATTATGAGTGATAA
>CATIWQ010185139.1:0-13715 GCA_949673415.1 Euphorbia schlechtendalii | reverse complement strand
GTACTAAGCATGGTAATATTATTGTTCAGGTTTATATAATCATCTTAATTCATTTGCACTAGATTTAGAAAAGTCATTTCATGTGTTGCTCTGCGGTGAATCATTGAACATTTGAGTGTCTAGAACCGATTATGTTAAATTACTCTAATGAACATAATAACTTTGTTGAACTTGCATGTTTTCTTTGCTATACTTATTTCGTAGGAAAAATCTATACGTTTAGAATCTCTAGTCTTCTATACATAGATCTATCCATTCTTCATTCTAATCCACCCAACTAAAATCTAAAAATATTTTATTTTCTTTATTCCAATTTTCTTGTTGATCTTTAGAGCTAGTCCTTCCCTGTGGGATCAATATCTTTTAAAACTACATCGTAATTGTATACTTGCAGTGGTCAACATTTGTCTATTTAGATAAGCGGTACTGACAACACCTGTTCGTATTTTGAACTTATATCTTATCGGTAGGAAAGTGGGAGGCAATGTTTTTGGCTTCATTATTAAATAAAAAATCGTAGGAGTTATTACAGTCAAAACCTTTCGAACAAGTTTTTAAAGCCATTACCAGGGAAGGTAACTGCGTTCTAGAGATCAAATTACCAGAGAATGGGAAATTATATTTAATACGTTTGTTTTTCTAAGTTTTTCTAAGTACAAAGTCTTAAATTTGAAGAATTAAAAAAGATAGCGACTGCTACATACATCTCACACACGTGAATATCAGGTTTCAAAACCTACTGTTTCTGTGATTAAGGAAGTCAACATGGGCCTAGATTCTCCTCCTCACTTAAAACAGGTTTACTCTTTTCTTTTCTTTTTCATATTTTTAGACTAGTTGTTTGTTTTTAAATTTTCAATTGAATAAAGTCTTCCACAATGAGGACATTGTGTTCTTCAGTGTGGGGGGGCAATTGTAAATCCCAAAAATTCAAAAAATTCAATGAAATTTGAAATTTTTTGTTGATTTTCATGTTATAAATACACTATCTATTCTTATACTTTACTAATATTTGTCCAAGGTTATTGTGAGTGTTAGGTATTATAATTTTGATGTTAGTGCAAATTTTGAGCGCATGTTGAAATTGAGCGTTATTAGCACAACACTTAGCATTTGGCAAGGATGAGTGGTGAGTAACATTCGAGAGAAACATTCCAAGTAAGTTTCGATATATATTTCAATGCAACATGAATAAGTATAAGTTATATAATTTTAGTTTAATGCTTGCGAAAAGTTTAAGTGGAGTAATATCTAATAGTATTCTTACTATGAGTTTTATATGCAAATGTCGAATAAGTCTTATAAGTATTGAGTGTGTTTAAAGTGTTGGGAAACTATAGCCAGAATACTTTGAAATTGATCAATAAAGGATGAGGGTATTAAGAGTGAAAAATCAAAAGAAAGAGAGGATAACCAATGAGTTATGCAAAAGGTGAGGAATGGTAAGGAGCAGAAACTGCAACCATTCATTAAGTGACAAAAAAAAGAAAGCATAGCATGAAAAATGGGTGCAAAGTGCAAATTACTTCAAAAACATATGCTTAAAAGAAAAAAAATGAGAGAGTGGTATGGAGCATAAAATGCAACCATTGAAAAAAGGGGAGAGTGGTATGGACCATAAAATGCAACCACTGAGAGTGTTTTAGCATCCTAAGTTACCTAAAAATGCCTTGAGAGAAAATTAATCAAAGTGTGCTTTATATGTCCTTTATACTTTATACTATGATTAAGAGAAGGAAATATTCAAGTATGCATATAACGCTTATATGAAGATGTGATTCAGTTGACTCTCAGTTAAGAACAAAGGTATGCAACTAGACTATATAAATTCACATTACTAATTTGTGGGAAATTTCAGAATTCTACTTGAATATTATGCAACATGGGAATGTGGTACTCACTGCAATAGTCATTCGCCAAATGAGGTACAAACTTGATTACCAATTTATACACTTATGTTGAATTTACCTTAAGGACAAGGCAAAAGTTAAGTGCGGGGATATGATAAGTGTGTAATTACACTTATTATCAATATAATTTTACTAAACACAGTAGTTTAAGTCATTTTTATACTTCATATAAAAGATTGCACGTGGTATGTAGTTGTTTTTGGTGCAAATGCAGATACTAGGTAAATCTTGGGAGTAAAATGATCTAAAGTTGAATTCTATGTAAAAAGAGTGAAAAAGGTGCTAAAAGATGCGTGAAACTTAAAGATTTGGCTTAGGATCGAAGCTGTCAAAGATCGATTAAGTTACAAGAAGAATTGTGAAGAAAAATAGAATTCATGATCATGATAACAATTCACGGTCGTGACTTGATACACTTCAGAAGTAGAAAATTGTCAAACAAAGATTCACGATCACGACTTGTATATCGCGGTCGTGACTTGGATGGTTTTCTGGTTAAATCTTCTTAACTACCAACCACTAGATAAGAATGATCAACCACCATCAACTACCAATGAAAAAACACATATCTGAAGTCAACCAATCATGAATAGATGCCTATCCATTGTGGATAAGATTAAAGCTTCTCAACCAATCACAATGAAGTCATGCAATCTTTTACCAATGGACACATCTCTTCGTTTGGATAGATGCAACCCTTCAAACTCTATAAATAGGGCTCGAAACCTCACAAATTTCATGGTATTGGAATTAGAAAAAGTGAGAGATATAATATATGCGTAGATATACAGTGAAATTATTTAGTTTTCGCTACGTTCATAAGTGTTAGAAAAAATGAATAAGTGATTCAAATCCTTGTTTGGATCACTAGATTTCTCTACATATTCGAGCGATTGTTGTGTAAGTGTACTTGCAAATCAGTTATCAATAAAAGTTTTTGTTCTTCAACATTCATTTTTTTTATATTCACAAAGAATAGCATCCTAGCAAAGGTTCTATACGGGCCGAGACCGAATTCAAAGTAGACGCAGGAATTGCGGGAATTGATGACTCCTATTAAAGAGTGGTTACGGTTTGATAAACGTTAGCTTTAACTTGCAGACCTTACAACTTTGCTTTGCTTTTTACTTATACTTTCTATTTTGATGTTTATGATATGTCTATGTGTCATAATGCATATTTCGTGTTGAGTCTTTTATATTAATCAAGTTATATGCCTTTGAGTTAACTTTAAGAGTAGTTTCAGGGTTAACAAGATTGTGTATAATCACTGAATCAGTGATTTTAACACTGTTTAGTGAGCCAACATTTTTGAAATGGTAACTTGCTAAATGTGGCTATGTGAGAGCGACCCGTACTAAGCATAGAAATATTGTTATCCAGGTTCATATAATCATCTTAATTTGTTTGCACTTGATTTAGAAAAGTCATTTCATGTGTTGCTCTATGGTGAATCATTGAACATCTAAGTGTCTAGAACCGATTATGTTAAATTAGTCTAGTGAACGTAATAACTTTGTTGAACTTGCATGTTTTCTTTGCTATACTTATTTAGAAGGAAAAATCTATATATTTAGAATCTCTAGTCTTCCATACATATATATATCCATTCTTCATTCCAATCCTCCCAACTAAAATCCAAAAATATTTTATTTTCTTTATTCCATTTTTCTTGTTTATCTTTAGAGCTAGTCTTCCCTATGGGATCGATAAGTTTTAAAACTACATCGTAACTGTATACTTGTAGTGGTCACCATTTTTCCATTTGGATAAGCAGTACTGACAATACCTATTCATATTTTGAACTTGTATCTTATTAGTAGGAAAGTGGGAGACAAGGTTTTTGGCTTCATTATTAAATAAAAAAATCTTAGGACTTATTAGAGTCGAAACCTTGCGAACACCTCCACATGCGGAGAGTCTTCATTTGTTGGGGCAGGTGTGTCAGGTGTTAGCTCAGCTTTGAGGGTGGCTTGTACTAGCTTTTCGGTGAGGAGACTAATAGTTCCTGGTATATCCTAGTCTCGTGCATCATCCTTTTTCATTAGTTCATTAACAACCTTTGTGAATGCTGCTACCGCCTCTTCCATTGGGGCTATCGCCAGGATCGGTTCTTCTTCCAGTTTAGATTTAACAGTGTATTCAATTAGTTTACTTGTCATGAAGTTAAACATATAATTGAATATCTCAAGTCCCTTGACCTTTTTCCCTTTCAAGATTGCTGGTTCCGGCTCTCCCAGATATACCTTACTACCTTCAGCCTTGCAAATGCTAACCATGTTGCAGAACATGGGTTACTTGTGCTTGTACATTTTTAGGTTTGGTGTGAAACCTAAACCCAATCCAGGCTTAATTAGAATAGGATCGATAGCCCTAATGATCCCTTGATGATGTTTTCCTAGGCCTTTTCCAGGGATGAAACCTTACTTCATCTGAGCTTTTAGGCTTCCGGGGAAAAAACAATACCCCTTTGGAGTTCTACGCTCCTTCTTCTTTCCTTCAGTGGCCATTGCGACCCTTAGCCTTTACACCGTTCTTTCCTCAAATGCGGCTGCCGCCATTTCTGATTCCTCATCTATTTCGATCATTATTGGCCTCCCCTTATGGATAAGCTTTATTTTCTGATGTAGAGTGGAGGGGACAGCCCTTATCGCATGGATCCATGGCCTGTCTAGAAGCAGGGAATAAGTTACTGGGATGTCAAGTATAGTGAATTTCACATTGGAGGTCACTCCTCCTACAGTGACCTCTGCTTCAAAACAGCCTACTACCCCTCTCTTTGAATCGTCATAGGCTTGGATCACTGTGTTTGATTTAGCCAGCATATCCTCCCTTAGCCCTAGGTGAGGTAGGACCTTAAGTAGAAAGAGATTGAGGGCCAACCCATCATTGACCATTACACATGGTCTTGCCCAATCGAAAATTTAAACTTTAATAACTAGGGGCAGATTGTGCAACCCTAGCTCCAGTGGAAGCTTCGAATGATCAAAGGTTATAGATGGCGTTTGATGGGGAGTAATTCCTTCCCCAATGGCGGCGCACATCTCAATTACTGAGGTTGTAAGCATGGCGGGCATTTCCATCAACCTCTTGACTAGGCCCATCCCGTGCTTATGGGATGTCTCATGCAGTCTCCATATACTATATTTCACCTGAGTCCCTTTCAACTTATTCACCAAAGGGTCTACATCCAGCATGTCTTCATCCACCTTCCGGAGAAGAGGTGGCCTAGGTTGGTCCCTCACAATTTCTTGAGGCCTAGAGTCGTTAAGTTGTACCACCTCTTCCCTTCAAAAAACCTAACCACTCCGGGTCACTCTCAGCACTCCATCCTCCATCACCCTCATTTTTGTATAATTTACTCAAGGGTATTGGTCATATCCATCCCCGGTTTGGCCACGTCGCCCCTTCAATTTGTAGGAGTCCAAATTTATAGGCTTCCTCCCATTCTAGATGGTCTCTGCCTTGACTGAGATCCCTTCTTCTATATTCCTTTTCCTTCTTGACTTAAGAACATACGCATTAAGGTCAATGGGCTCCCTTACTTGTGTTCTCCCATATTCTACTTCCACTGTGTCTCTTTGTGATTTAATCCCCTTTGCGAAGTATACTTCTACCAAGGGATCTTCTTTTGTTCCTTCTCTTTCACCTACCACCCATATTTACCTTCAGGATGGATTTGAATAGCGTCTCCAGTATAGAATTAGTGGGTATCCCCAACCCTACAGTGAGGACATTATGGTGTCTGATAGTTATCTATTTATCAAGGTGATGTGAAGGGTATGATAGCTCATCAAAATCTGGGATAGACAACCTTGATAGATGGTAGTGGCACCAGTCTCGGGATCCCCCTATTATTAACTGAACACCTGAAAGCTTCGATGTTCTGGCCGATAGCACCACATAAATGAACATCCACTGCTTTATATAGCCAGTGAGTGATTCCCCCTCCCTTTGTTTACAAGTGAGCAAATCTCGCATGTTTAGCTTTAGGGGCTCTAAAAATGCAAACTCCATTTGGAACTCCGCCGCAATATAGTTCCAATTGCTCTTGGTCTGTTCTGATTGCATGTCATACCATTGACTTGCTACCCCTGCTAGCGAGCATGGAAATAGTGTTGCTATCATGTTTTGAGAAAGACCCTGTGCTCGACACAAGGTATAAAATTTAGATAGATGGGATGATGGCATGTCATTTCCTTTAAAAACTGACATTCCAGCCAAACTAAAACTAGCCCTCGGGAGTTCCTCCCTTTCTCTAATCACCCGATTAGTTAATTGAGACTCAAGGATCTCCATCACGTCATCCGAGTCCATTCCTGATTCGATTACCATAACATACTATTCTCCCTTGCTGGTCGGCAATTCTCCTGACAGTTCCCTCCCTAAGCGAAGCGACATAGGTTTCTGGCTGGTAAATACCAACATTCCAGCAAGGTTGATCTTAGAAGTCTTGATCTCCCCCCCCAAACCCGCAATGACTCGACTCATCCTCTAGCATCTTCAAATACACACTTCAAGACCATTGCCTACTCTAGCCTAGAGTTGATCATCCCTACTTTTACCTCAAAATTTGGCAAAGGGTTGTTCTTTGTGCTTAGCTTAAGTGTAGGCTCATGGATGATCTTGTCATCTACTAACTTCTGAATAGCCTTCAGAAGTTCTTTGCAGTTGTTTGTAAGATACCCGACAGCTACATGGTAATGACAGTAATTGTTTTTATCCTTGGGCTTAGGAGGGACATGCTTCTTTAGGCTCTCTAACTGATTAAGTTCCCACAATTTAGTGAACAAAAACCCAAGATTAGCTATGTATGAGGAGATTCCATGATACTTCTCTTTCGGTTGTTTGATAGCAGTCACCTTCTCCTCCTACACCAGTTGTATTGCTATCTATTTTGCTTTCACCTGCACCGGGTTGGAGTTGTTCTTCCTGTCATACAATTTAGTAGCTTGCTACCCCGTTTCTACGTCTATTGCATCATACCGTTCTATCTTCTCAACTAGAACAAACACTTCCTGGTAACAATGGAAGGTTTCGGACCCATGTCTTTTCCGATAGGATGGCAGTGCACCATCCAAGAGCTTCACGATCATCTCTAGCAAGGTCAGACGAGACTGCAAACGTACTTAGGTAGCCATCCATCTCTCGAAGTAAGGCATGAAGCTCTCCCCCTACTTCTACCTCACATCCTCTAGATTATGCATAGTAGTGATCATCAAAGTATTGAAACCATAATGGTCTACCATCGCTTAGAATAGACATCCTTAGTCATAAGCTATGTCCATTATCAGATAACTACACTACTCATTTACAGGGCTCCCCAATGTAACAATAAACAGTTTGGCTATCATACGATCACTTATCCTCAGGGCCCTCATCACATTCTAATAATGTATAATGTGTGCACGAGGATCCGTGTTGCTAGTGTAATTTTCAAACTAGGGCATAGCAAAAGTCGGAGGTAGAGTATCCTAATCTCTGGTTACTGACTATGTTAATATTGCACCCATCTACCCATGTGCCATGAGCCCTCCGTGAGTTGCTAAGAACTACTGCCACAATTCAGCCATTCTAGGCTATTGGAGGATACTGTTTAGAGCTCCCTAGAACCCACCATATTGTGTACCTAGGTTGTATGGTCCCTGACCCTAGAAAGTCTGAGGTCGTGCACCTAGCTTGGCATCGAAGGTTGAGCAAATGGGATGAAGTTGGAAGAGGGTCTGATCTCTAGAGGCCCCGTTGTTTTGGGTGCTAGTGAAGTTTATCCCAACTGCCCGGGAAGAATTGCCCACCCATCTGTTGCTATGATTCAAACATTGTTTGGCTAACCTGTGGCTGACCTTGCCTTGGCCCAAAGTGATAGTAAGTTAGAGTGACCACCCTAGCAGTCGAGAATACTACAGTAGAAGATGATGGTCCTCCTTGTAGAGCCATACCACCCATGCTCAAGTTAGGTCCTCCTTCATTTGGTCTCTCCTCGGCCTATCCCACCCTAGTATGGCGGTTGATGATTGATGCGAACTGGTCACTATTAGCAAAGGTAGTTATTACCATAGCAATCTCGGTGCTCACCGATGATTGAATCAGTTAAAAGTTCTATCCTACCCCGAAATTCTATTCTTCTACAACATTTTCTTCCTATTGGTTAGCCATGTTATTAAGACTTTGCAGGGTACTTTGTTCTGAATCCGAGCTTTCACTGAAGTCTATGTACGGGATTCCCTCTTGGTGAGCTGTGGTTGGAGAGATGCGGATCAAACAGCGGGAAGCCCTATTTCAAGCCTCTTGTACATAGTCTTTTTCCTAGCTGAAATATACATGGAGATTGTCAAGGAATGCATGTAAAGTTATAATGCGTAATTGATGCGTGAGATGCTAATATTGTAACTGCATACACAAATGGTTAACATGCTATGATGCAAGATAAATATCAATAAAAATAGGATCATTAGTTCATGCGATAAGAATGTGTGAATGATAATCCTATGGATTCGAGATCTACACCCTGTTTGTGGGACAGTGTGAACGAGAATGATGTAATGATGTGACCTACCTTCTCATGTTGTGATAGGTCAAAAATTCGAGATCAGGCATTTGTGACTAGATCTCATGAAGATATCCTATTTTTTTTGGGTAAGTGGTGTGACGTACCCTAATGAAAATTTGCATGGAAATAACCATCATTTTTAGTACTTAGATGAATGTTTTGGTTCTTTTTTCCCTATTAGGGCAAGGTCTTAGAAGTCAGTAAACATCATTACAAAAGGTATGTGATGATGCATGAATTATTGCCTTTCGTAGGAGGGTAGTTTGTGTGAGTGGTCACTATGATTAAGGGTAAGGTAAGATTTCTGAAGTAAGTTCACTCTGTGTGGGCTTTAGGATATTGACTGGGATATCCTTTAATGTGGGGAAATGTGTATTGCCTCATTTAGGCCTTTGGTATATATAATTGCCCCGAAAGGGCTATAAATCGGATGCCAATTGAGCATCACATAAAAATTTGGGTAGGTTTTGTCTTAAGAGTCGGACATCGTGTTGATGTCACGCTGAAGGGGGACATGCTGAAGGGGGAAATGATGTCACATGATTCTAATTGGGTTTGTGTTATCCCAGGGTGACACGATTTCGAGTGTTAACTAAGTCCTAAATATGAATGACATCCAATTGGCGTTATGGTGATGGTAACATGATGTGTTCATTCTAATATCATGAGTGTGTGCATTCAAGTGTCTGCATTAAAATTCATGGTTAGCATGGTACATTTGTACAATGCATAATGAATAAAAAAGTGATAAACACATAGCACATAATATCCAACTTCCAACCATAACTCCCATGCATAGGGTTTTTGGCTAGTCTCTATCCTAGGTTTGGTTCATCTTAGTACCGTTAAGATACTAAGGAACGCACCTGCAAGAAAATATAATGCATGGTCGTTTGTTGCGTATCACCCTAGTGAAAATGCCTATGGTTTATTTACATGAGGTTTGTAAATGGGTTGTTGATGTAGAAGGTTCTTATTGCACTAAAATACACTCCAAGCCTCTCCCCAAATGGGTTCTAACGAGGGAGGTACATGCAATATGGCAACAAGTGCTCCACCCACTCAAGTACTAGCTTTTATCAGGGAGGCAGATTAGTACAAGAGAGAGCTTCGTGGTAATAGGGGTACCTTAGACTTACAGGACAACCCCTTCTATTGCAATGCAAAATTATGAATATGTCATAATTAAGAGAAAATGGAATAATGTGATCAATAATTTTCGGCACCTATCCAAGATCTAAAACCTTTGAAAAAACAAGTTTTTAGAAAAAATCCCCAATGGAGTCGCCATTGTGAGCGGAAGACACGGAGCGGTGGGCTGAGAGTACACAAAGATGATAGGCATAGACCACCAAGGTGTTTTAAAAATAAATTCATATTGGGTCGGGGACCTGAAAAGGTTGAAAGAGAGAGCGAAAACATTTTAGATCGGTCAAATCTGAATCCGTCATCTCTTAGTGTAGAGTCGCCACCTGGATTAGCTTTTCTAGGAATTGAAATCCTGTGAGACTTAACATCTGGGGGAAGGCCCACTAAGATATAGAGATTCGAGTTCGGGATTAGTTGCTTATTTCTCACTAGATGACATTATATTACATCTACAGAAAACCGTATTTTCTTAATTTTGCATATTTGCAATTAGGTCATTTTTGAGTTATCATGCATGATTCATGTATATTTGAAAGTAATAAATCCATCCACAAAGCAGTAAATAAGTGCGGAAAGTAAATGCTGAAAAGTACAGATTAAAAATTACAAAACCTCGGGGGATGCAACCGCCCACCTAATCTATTAATTACATTTCCCAAAAAAATGAAATTGCGATACCCGAAGGAAAATTAAAACCCTAAACATACATCTAATCGTAATTTACCTACATCCGCAAAGGTTAGCACATGGGATATAATCATATTGCACATATGCTCGATTATGAATTTAGTGAGACCCGTGTGGTCTATATAAAAAAAATCGATCACGATAATGAGTTTGTTATTTAAATAAAACAGTTCATTTTATTAACGTATTGGTTGCTCATTTTAACTAATGAAATTGCTCACATGGTAAAGTGGTGAGGACTGTTATCCGGGAATATTTTTTGTTCCCTTTGTGGGGGTACGCTAACAAACATCTCCTTTAATAAAGAAATATAGATGAAGAAGAATTACAATATTGGGATAAAACAATATACTGAAAATCCTAGGTCCACAGATGAAAATAGAAGAAGAAATAGAGCACCAAAAGCATGTAATTAGCAATTCTAGGAACTCAAAGGCTTACCCGTACGGAATGAATCCACTTCAAAGATATCCTATCAACCTTGAGAAGTCATCTTCGTCTTTTAGTTTAGGTAAAAAAAGTTGTAGTAAAGTCCAAAAAATAGTTTTCTAGTTCTTGGAGTCTGATGCTGTTCTAAAAGCTATTTTTTGCCTAAAAATTTTCGTTCACTTTTATCAAAAAATTCTTGACTATTTATAGAAAAAAACTCGAAAATCTAAAAAAGGCAAGGAATTTTAGCAAGGAGGCTCGTTGGAAAAAAAAGTCTGGCGAGGCTTGCCTCACCAATTTTGGCAAGGCGGGCCTCGCCAAGCTCTTTTGCTAGCCTCGCCAAACAGTCTGGCAGGGCTTGCCTAGCCAAATATCAGCGAGGTAGGCTCCAGATCTGATTTCTCATGGTGTTTTCATAATTTTTTGTGTATTTTCATATTTTTTAATTGATTTCTGAAGTAAAGGAAAAAAATAAATTTATCAGAAATGTCCATTTGAATTCAGAGATGAGGAAGATTCCCATTTGGAGACATCTGGATACTCAAAAATTGTGTGATTCAAGGATAAAATCTTGAAAAGCAATCATCATTAAACACATGAGCCATTACGAAATCCTATGCTCACATCACCATAGCACACTAGTGAAGGATGGGAGAGGAACAAAGAGACTTCCCCTTAATCACTAGAGGGGTAACCACTTGATACTCCTAAGCTCAAACATATCAAGATAAAGACATAAAAACATGTGTATCCGATGACCAATGACAAACATTTAAACATTGATAATACAAATAATTGAAGAGATACTTGAAGAAGGAAGTGGTTGGCTATGAGCCCCACCTACCCTCACCTAACATAGTTATCCAACGCGTAGTTCAAGTTACCGAGAGCAACTCTACACCTGTGAGGTTTGAAACCACCACCAAATCCTCTAAAGAAAATAAGATCCCGTAATGCACGTGGTTCCATTGCCACGAGTAGAAGATAGTAGTCAAAAGCTCAAGAAGAAAGGACCTAACAAACTACTCCATCTCATCATCATTCAGTGCCTCCTAAGATAGCTAATAGTATCGTAGGTAAGAATACTCAACCTCTTACTAGTGGGACTATTTCCCAAATGCTCTTCAATGTACTCCCAAACATATTCCTTAAAAGGAAAATGGTTTGCATAAACATCAAAGTGGATTGTGGTCCCGGTAAACCTCAACCCATTCATCACCACCATATTTTACAGAGTGATGGTCATCTCCCCAACAAGCAAGTAGAATGTATGGGGACTATTAGACTACCTCTTCACTAAGGTAGTCACCATGAAACTAGAAGACTTGTTCCCCCTTACCTTCAAGCTATTAATGATCTCACTAAAGTTAGAATCCATAATATCTTAACGCACCTCGACATCCTCTATATTGTCTAAATAAAGATGACTAAATGAAAGGGAGTTGCTAGTGCCTCTCACAACCTCTTGCAAAATCAAAACGAGATGCTAAAATCAATAAGCATCTCGTATTCCTTATTTTGCACATTTTCGCATACATGCATAAATCACATAATCTTTGTATATATTTGTGTAAACATCATTCATATGAGACTTTATTACTTACATGTACATGTTTATGTAGGGGCATCATACCTTACAAATGGAATAACAAATGAAAAAAGGTAAAATGTAAAAAATTGATCTGAATTAGGGCATTCTGCAAACCAACTAAGTAGACCCAATCAAAAGTGGTTTTGGGTTCGCATGGCTCTACCAGGTTCGAGCCATAGCTTCGATGAAAAAATTATTTTTTCACTTTTTCCCCTAAAAATCCACTTATGCACCAAATCAATTCAATCCAAGCATAAAAATCAATAATTAGATGTTTTCTAACATATGGAGAACAATAATTCAAAAAATCCAACATTCATTCATTTTCTCAACTTATCAAATCAATTTACTGAAAATACTAAAAATTGATAAGTTGCATAATTTCGACTAAAAAAGAATTGTGATCTACTAACCTCTTGATGTGAAGCATGAGATAGGTAACAATGATTAGGAGTATGCTCCATACCTTGGCCAAGCTCTAAGTGTTAGACATGATGTATGCCATGGAGGTAATTAGGGTGATATATCTTAATTAGTTATAATGTACAAACAATTTCAGATTATTATTATTAATAATAGGCATCTTTGTTATTTATTAGTGCTTTTGTTTAATTTATGTATCTTGCTGGTATCATATATATATGTGGTATTATATATATGAGCATTGAAAAGACAAAGTCTGTGACTACTTCATAGAGAAACAGTGCAAGGGCATAATGGGAGCTATGTTGTGTGAGAACTGCACATATGTGTTACTGTGAATAGTCTAAACATCCCTAGTCATAATTTCATTGAGACTCGACATCAATGAAAAGGATAGACTAGCATTTGCAGGCTTACTCCTTGGATTAGATCCAAGCTACCAATCTCACGAGTTGAAGGTGGTACCTTGAGTTAACAAATGAATGTATTCGTGTAATACATTGGAGACTGCTATAAGACATACACTCGAAAATTACAATATCCATGTATTGGTGTCATGTCTTATTGTAGTAGCAATATAGGTATCCTTAGACTTGAGATACTAGTTACCTTATGTAGGAGTTGCAATACTTTGTGTCATACTTATTCATACCTTGGCAATCAGGATGATAAAGGTGATTATGAATATAGTGATGATCACATGTTGGTAAGCGGAGTAGTTAAGATGGGATCCCTCGCTCATGATATAGTGATATAATGGGAGATGTACCTTAGGGTTACTTGTTAACGAGACACACTCATAAACCTCTGATCAGAGTATAAGATTGATAGAACCAGTTTCTAGTTAATCTTGATACATTATGACGAGTGGTGTTCTTCTTGAACAAGTCTAATTCCAAGATAGCTATGGCTATTACATGAGCTAACACTTAATCTAAACTCAATAAACTAGATGATACTTAACTTGTTAGAAGGA